>PVJX010012775.1:0-49321 GCA_004027295.1 Dolichotis patagonum | reverse complement strand
AGCCACTGATGTCTATTTTCTTTTAAAGAAAAGATTAGCTTTCTTGTAATTACCCTTGTTTCTTCATAATTTATTGCTGAGCCCGTGATTGGACAGAGGTTATGTTGTACATTGCCATGAGCCAGTAAGACTTCCTTCTTTCCCAGTGTATCTGTGTATGTGTGGGGAGTGAATGAAAAGTTCAGACTGTTTCACACTCTGGTCCAGGTTTTACATTGTCTTGTAAGTCCCGTAGGTGCTTGTGCACAATGTCAGGAGTGGGCAGGGGGCCTAAGACCCCTCAGGCTCTACCCACGTTTATGCTTGTCCCAACCATGTAACTGTGAAATAATGAGTCTGAGCTGTTTGGGTCTCACGCACCTACCCACTGTTTAGCAGTCACTTCCACTGACAATGCTATGAGTCATGGGCCTTACCTACTGCTTCAAACTGAGTGAGCTCAGTTTAACAGTGATAGAGGGAGTGCTGGTGCACATGTCCTATATTACCCTTGGCAGAACTTTTTCACCCGCCTGGCTGTGGGGATAGGAGTGAAGTGAGGCCAGAACAGGGGACATAGATTTCCACTGTTCTTGTTTCAGGTTCAGCAGTTTTTAAAGTATCAACATTTCTTAAATCCTTCTATGACTTTGGCCAACTGTGTAGTTACTTTTTGGTGGAAAGAAATCATTCAACCATAACCTGAAATCCCAGGTTTATTTTGTTTTAAAGATTATAATTAACCGTACAAATTAACAGGATTCATGGAGACATTTCCACATATGCATGTATTGTTGGTTGATCATATGCACCCACCATCGTCTACCCAGCCCCCAGGCTCCTTCCTGATACCCTAGTTCCTTAGAAATGCCTCTTCTACTTCAGACTGATTTGTTGCTGTTGTTGTTTCCACATATGAGAGAAAGCATATGGTACTTGTTGTTCTGTGTCTGGTCTGTTTTACTTAATGTAGTCTTCCAGTTCTATTCAGAATGATTTTAATTACAACTTGTTCAAGATTGAAAAATTGTAGTTATCCATATCAAACAACATTATTGTCATTTGATATATGTGGGGTGAATGTGATGGGATTTCCTATACCCAAAGTCAATCCTTAGCCCTTCACTACCTGGCATACATGTAAATCTTTATGTTTCCTATACAACTTTGTTTATATCCATTTTCTCTTAGCTCATGTAATAGTTAAGAACTAGGTGTCAAGTGTAAATGCTGAATGGACCGCAGACTTCTTCAGCCATACCCTGGAATGAAGATTTTTTTTCTGTCAATGTTTAGATGAATGAATGAAAAAACTGCAGAAGCCATGCCAACACACATTAGAGGGGCACTCCATTGAATTTACCCTCATAGCATGTACTGCCAGAATGAGTCCTGATTTGTTCTCTGCCACTATTTGGTGTGAGATCGTAGGCAAAGTGTTTTCCCTCTCTGGGCCTCAGTGCCTCAACCTGCCAAAGTTGTGTGTTGGGCTGGCTATTCTATGTGGTTCCTTCTAGCTCGGATTTTCTGTAAGGAATAATAGCATCAGATACCATTTGTGTGCTGGATAATTAAAAGTGCACTATAGATGCATATATGTGTATTTCATCCTCATAAAATTTCATAACAAAATTCATTATCTTTGTTTTACAAAGAAGAGATGGAGATTCAGAGGAAAGAATTGGCTGACCAGAAATAAAACAGCAGAGGTGATGGAGGTGGTGTGTACACACCACTCAAGTGCATGACAGTGGAAGAGACTGTTGCTGGACAGTATTCTGCACCGTGCTGGGTGTTTTTTTGTTTGTTTGTTTGTTTTTGTACCATGTGTCTGCTGTTGGCCCTGGAGTGGCTCTTGAGATCTGCTTTAACTATCCTTTAGCATCGTAAGAGTGGTCTGGCTACAATTTGAGCAGGCTTGCTGACAACCTGTAACAAAGGAGAAAACAGATAAGAAAGAAGAGCTAAGGGCAGAGAATACAATGCAATGCTTTTTTCTCCTTCTTCTCTTTCTTTCTGAAGTCTTTCTGTCTCTCAAGTTCCAGATCAAGACTCACTTCTTCTGTAAGCCCTCCCAGCCTTCATCCTTATTCCAGAGTATTTGGTGGTGTTTTCCAAAGAGGTACTGTGTAGGTAAAGCATTCTATCCAGCCTGGGATGAGGAAAAAATGAATGATATTTTCCCAATGCTCATATTTCACTCACAGTGTTGCTAGCATTCCATAATTTGGAAGAGCTTATTGAGCATCTGGTTTCAGAGTAGATGACTCCTCTGTAGAAGCTCTGTGAAGTGATTATAAGGCTGATAGAGTGGGTATTCCCTAATATTCTGAGTTACCCATTCCTTTCCCAAACTTGAAAGTCCACTGTCAAATGAGGCAGAGCCCACCTACACAGGAGCTTAAAAAGGCTGAAAAGGCTTCCCGGTTGCCCAAGATCATTTGAAAATAGGGCATGGGCACATGATCAGATGCCAACACTAAATTAATTTATCCTTTCGAATCAGGAACTAATTAAGGAAGAACTGCATGGAATCTATTTTGGTGACCAGTGAATGCAGCTACAGAAGCTACATCTGGTTTCCAGAGGTGGTGCAAATACTCAGTTTCAGTGTTATGGCACTGTACATGGTGATATCTCATTTGTAATAGTATGATCAGTGCTTGCTCTAGGAAACTTCTGAGGTGGGATTTTGGGCATCATTTCTGGGGTGTTTTGACCCTGTAGGTAGCTATTTAATACCTGTTTGTTGGCTATTTTTCTGCTTAACACATTTGTTTATTTCTTTTACTTACAACAAAGAATTGACACATTGGGGTTCTAGTCCTGGTTCTGCCATTATCTTGTTTTGTCCTCCAAAGTGGGTCACACACATTCTCTTCATCTCATTTTTATCTTCTATTGAGAGTTGGATCACCAAACTGCAGATTCTACCTGACTCACCTAAGGGAGGTAGGGAATATGATCATTATGTCGACAGTTACTAGGTAGTCTGAAGAACAAGGTATGTGAAGATTGCCTTCAAATTCATCACTATGTTGTCATTTTATGCCAGGTTTATAAAATACTCAAGATCTTTTGCTGAATTGCCATAGAATTATCTTGCCCAGATCTCCTGGTGCAATTGCTTCTTCATCATTACTGCCTTCTTATTCCTTTGACCTAATTTATTGTCTTTTAAAATAAAACTAAACCCTTTATTCATGCTTGGTAGTCTATCCACCATCCGTTTTCCCCCTCATCTAATATGTAGCAACCACATATATAGTTGTGTGGGATTGACATGAACCTCAGATCCAAGAATGGGTCTATGTTTTCCCTAGGCTAGTTAGCACAATCCCAGATCCCAGGATTGAGTGGCTCTGTGGAAGGTAGAATAGAGAGATAGAAGCTTGATCTAAACTAAAAAAAGTGATCCTAAAACTCACATGAAACCAGAAGAGGCCCAGAATAACCAAAGCAATTCTGAGCAACAATAGCAAGACTGGGGGCATCACTATACTGGATTTCAAGTTCTACCATCAAGCTACAGTAACAAAAATAACATGGCAATAGCACCAAAACAGACAAGTGGACCAACAGAATACAACAGAAGAGAAAAGATAAACAAACAAGCAAGTAAGAAACCCCCTATGTGCCTGCAACCACTGATATTTTACAAATGGGCCAAGAAACACGTGCTGGTGAGAAATAGCCTGTTTAGCAAATGATGTTTGAAAAAGTAGATATACACATAGAAAAGACTGAAATTTGATCTCTATCCTTCACCTTTACTGAAATCAAATTAAAATGGAGCAAAGACTTAGATACAAAAACAGAAACTTTGAAATTACTAGACGATAACACAGAAAATACTTGAAGCCATAGCAAAGACTTTCTGTGGAATACTAAAAGCTGTTAGAGAAAAGACACATAGCAAAGACTTTCTGAACAGGATGCCTATAGCACAGGAAATAATATCAAGAACCAACAAAAACAGATGAGATTACTTCAAATTAAAAAGTTTCTGCACAGAAAAGGGAAGAACCAATGTAGTGAAAACACACCATGCAGGATGGAAAGAAACAATTATTTTCCTAGCTATTCTGATACCTAGAGTATGTAAAGAACTGAAAGAAAGAAATCAATCCTCCCCCAAACAAATGACTCAGTCAAAAAAATAGGTTGAGTGTCTCTGTGGAAGGTAGACTCAACTGAGTAGACAATTCTCAAAAGAAAAAAGTACAGATGGCCAATAAGTACAGGAAAAATATTCAATATCTTTAAGCATTAGGGAATTTAATGCAACTCTGAGATTCCTTCTTACCTTAGTCGGAACAGTTATCATTAAGGGCACAAAAAGTAACAAATGCTGGCCCAAAAGGAACCATCCTACATTGTAGATAGGAACATAAATTAGTATGACAACTATGGAAACCTCAAAAACCTATGAATAGAAATTCCACTTGACCTAGCTATACCTCCCTTGGATATATTCCTGAAAGAATTGAAGAAATCATACTATAGCAATACATGCATGCTCATGCTTATGGCAGCACAATTTATAATAGCTAATCTCTGAAAATTGCCTAGATATTTGTTACCAGATGAATCAATGAAGAATACGTGACATATATATATATATATATATATATATATATGCGCAATGGAATATTATTAAGAAGAATAAGATATCATTTTCAAGAAAATGGATAGAACTAGAGACCATAACATCAAATAAAATAAGTCAGACACAGAAAGTTAAATATCACATGGTTTCTCTTACATGAGATAAATAAATGAATGAATAAAATAAAGGAGAGATGGTAGCAAACACGAAGACATGCTTTTGGGATTGGGGGAGCAGATCATAGAGAGAGGGAGGTAAGAAAAATGGGAGTAAATGGGATAAAAATAAGATCAAGGTGTGTTCTATGCATGTACTAATTCCCCAAAACAAACATCACTATTGTGCATTGCAAGCATGCACTAATAAGAAAAGAAAAAAAAACTTGAGTCCTTTATGACATCAGTGAGCAACCAAAATGCCACAGTACATCTGTATTTTTTCAGTTACGTGAGCCCATGCTTCCCCTTATTGAAGCAACTTGAATTGGATTTTCCATTATTTACAACTAAAAATATCCTAATGAGGAGATCTACGAACTCTGAAAAGATTTTGTGGAAGAGATGAGATCAAAGATCAATCAATGAATAAATGTTTGAGTGGCCCACAGATAAATTAATATATTCTCCTCATCAAAGCCTGCTTCTTCTCCTGCATTCTCCCATCTCAGGGAAGAGTTCCACACTCAGTTACCCAAGCTAGAAATAAACATGAAAGTCATACCAGATTCCTTTTTTCCCTCACCTCCAATCAAACCACGCATGACAGCTTCTATCTATTACCTCTGCAAAATTCCCTCATCTCTCAAACCTTTGTCCTAGACCAAATATCATGGCTACAACAAACTCCATGACCTGGTTTCTGTCTCCTTTCACATGTCTTCTCATCCTCCTCTCTCACCTTCAATTTCTGTATTCCTGCTATGCTGAACTGTTCCTTGCACAAAATTTGATAATTTCACCTACTCACTTGTAAGAAGGTAAACTTTATGTGTGTATAGATGATGTCCAGTTTCTCACTTCAGAATTCTTGCCATGTAGCACAGTGCTTGGCACATACTAAGTGCTCGCCAATGTTAGTAGAGTTGATGACTGAACAGAAGAGTGAATCTTCAGCCTTTCTTCAAGATGAGCTTTATGTCTGAAATGTCCTTCCCTGCCATTGTCTTCTCTTTCACTAATATTTGTCCTTCTTGGGTACACCTTGCCTCCTCTGGAAAGCCCGTCCTGACCCTTAGGCTGGATACCCTGAGCACTGGGGGCTCCCATGGAACATTTTACTTGCCTATATCCTAGCACCGGTCACATTGTGTCATCCTGGTCACATTACCTGTTTTGTTCCAAGAGCCCATTGCATGGTTAGTGCACAGAGGAAGCCTGTGATGAAGCTTGTTGAGTGAATGAATGAATGAATGAATGTGGGTGTGCACATGAGCCAAAAATGGAGACTTTGCGTTTGTTTATTCCCACCCGCTGACACCTTTGCAAGCTCTCTTCTTTCCCTTTCTCCTGTCCTCTCCCTCATCTGGCTCCAAATGCTTGCATTCTTTGCCCTAGGATATGCTAGTTTTACTGTCCTTGGCAGAAAGTTCATGTTTCTCATTCACACTACTTCTTTCCACTTCACTTTCTTCCCCAGACATCCACCTTCCTCTCTGCTCCCTACTCTCCTCATGCAGAACACTATCATGCCCTCTTCTGTCTCAGGGCTCCAGATGAGTAACTTCCTCTCCTATATTTTTCTTTCCTTCTTCTTTGCCAGCGGTAAAGCACTCTGAGTCAGCAAGGCCCTGAGTCAAGAGCACCTCAGGTTCTTTGTATTCCATTATCTGTGTACCGTGCTATCTGCACATTCCATTGTTTGTGTATCTCATTGTTCTGTGTTCCAGTGTCTCAGAGTTACGGTACTCGAGTATATCCAGTGACTGTGTCCAAATGTCAGTATGTTTTGGCTTCTGTGTCCTAGTGCCTTTGTGTTTCAGTTCACTGTATGTCCTAGTTTCTCTGTATGCCCAAATGTCTCTATATGTTAGAGTCAGTATTTGACTAGTTCATCATCAGTATTTCCTGGCATTGGTATCTATCCCTATGTGTAGATCCTAGTATCTTTGCATCCCAGTGTCTGTGTATGTCTCAATGACTGTACTGGACAGTGTTTGTGTGTCTCAAAGTCCATGTAAACCTCTGGTTTTCCTATTTCAATATGTCCAAGTGGCTGTGCATCCCAGTGTCTCTTGTTTCCTAGTGTCTTATGTCAGAGGCTCTGGATATGTGCCAGTAACTATTTGTCTCAGTACGTGTTTTTCAGTGCCTCTGTGTCCTAGTGTCTGTGTGTCTTGGTATCCCAGTGGGTCCTTGATATCCCTGTATGTGTGTGTGTGTGTGTGTGTGTGTGTGTCAGGTTTTGGGTCCCACTGCTTGTGTTCCTTGGTGTCTGTGCCCCACTGTTTGTGTATCCCAATGCCTGTTTTCATTGGTGTCTGTGCATCCTAGCACCTTTATGTTCAAGACTCTAAGTGTCCTGATATGTATAAATGACAATGTTTGTGTCCAAAAATATGTGCCTCAATGAATGTGTATCTCTGTGTCTATATTATTTGGTGTATTTCCATCCAAGTCTGTCTTCCTCAGGCTCAGTGTAGCCTGGTGCCTATGTGTATACTTCAGTGTATGAGTGGCCAGTGATTTCGGGTGCAGATGTTAGCTGTCCTCTTGGCTATGAGTCATTGTGTATTTCTCAGTGACCACTTGTGCCTGCGTCTGTGTGTCCCAGTGCCTGTGCATCTCTGGGTCTCTGTGCATCATAGTATCATGCTTTTCATTATCAGTGTGAACCAGGTGTCAGCATGCAGCTCTGTCTTTCAGCTTCTGTTTCCATGTGCCTCCATTTCTGCATGATAGTGTCTGTGTGATTTCACTTTTGTGTATCCCAGTATCTGTATGTGTCAGTATCTATGTGTCTCAAATGTATATCGCCCACATGTATTTAACTTCATATCTTTAAGTAGTGGTGTTCCATGTTCCATGTCTCTGTATGACCCAGTGTCTCTATGTCATAGTGTTTTGGAATGTCTCAGTGCTAAGTGTCTTTGTGACCCAGTGTCTTTGGGTACCAGCATATGTATATATCAGTGTCAGTGTAACCCACTGTCTGTGAATCAGGGTGTCTTTCTTATGTTTGAGTGTCTATGTGTCTTTGAGCTTGTGAGTGTTTCAGTGTCTTTGTTTCTCAGTGTCAAAGCATTCCACTGTCTGTGCATTCTAGTAGCAGCATGTTGTACTCTCTCTAGTTTCAGTAGTTGCATGTCCTTCAGTATCTGCATCCCTGTGTCTCAACGTGCCAGTGCCAGTGACATATACGTACATGTATCCATGTCTAACTGTCTGTACGTACTAGTGTCTGTGTATTCAATGATTTCTGCCCTAGCATTTGGACAGCTTGGTGTCTGGAGTGCCAATGTCTCTATATCCAAGTGTCCTAATATCTATATATCTGAGTGCCGATGGAGTGCCGATGTCTGTCCTCGTAAATGTATTTCTGATGCAGCATATCCTATTTCCTGTTTAGTCTAGTTGCTATATGTTTGTGTGGTCCAGAGGAAGCATGTTACATTGTATCTATGTGGCTCGGTGTTTTTGTGTGCCTTGGTTTCTGTATCCCAGTTTCTGTTTGTGTGTGCATATTCCAGCATCTGTATGTCTCAGTGTTTGTATGTCCCAGCATTTCTGTATTCCAGTGTGTGAGTATTTTCCATTGTTTGTATGTCCCAGCTTATGAGTAACCCAGAGTTTGTGTGTCCCGCTATCTGTGTGATGCAATATCTGCATGTGTCAGTGTGTGTGTGTCTCAGTGCCTGTGTGTCCCAGTGTTTATTGCAGATTTTGTGCATCAACATCTCCATTTCCCTGGGTCTGAGTGTGTCAGTGAGGGTATCCCCCAGAGACTCTGTGCATCCAAGTGGGTGGGTATATGTGTCAAGGATGTGTTCCAATAGAGATGTAGCTCAGTGTTTCTCTATCCTGGTGTCTATATACCCCAATATCTATAAGTTCTAATTTCTGTCTTTACCCCTGATTATGTACCAATGTCTGTGGGTCTGAGTGTCTGCTCTTGGTGTTTATGTGTCCTAATGACCGTGTGTCACAGTGTATAATTCCCCAGTGTCTATAGATCACAGCCTCTCTGTTCTCAAATACCTGGGTGTCCCAGTATCTGTTTATATCCTGACTATTTGTTCTAGTGTATCTGTCCCAGTGTTTGAGTTCCTCAGTTTCTGTATGTTCCAGTGCTTGCATATCCTGGTGACCTACACAATGCATTCTGTCTCTTACTTTCAGGATTCATGTGTATCTGCATATCTGCGTCCCATCTGCTTATGTGTCACAGTGTCTCTACGTTCTGCATTTATTCCATGCCTGTACTTGTATGCTTCAATGATTATATATGTCAGAATGCATCCCACTTTTGTGTGTCCCAGTGTCAGTGTACTTCAGTGTGTGTATATTCTGATGTTTGCTCGTACCGTCGTGAATTTCAGAGTCTGTGTGTCTCAGTGATTTTTTATATCCTTTGTCATTGTGTCTCAGTGTCTGTGTTTTCCAGTGTTAGCAATTTGTTATGTATCTGAGCTTCAGTGGTTATGTGCTTCTGTACTCCATTTTCCTAAGTCACATCTCAGGTTCTCTATGTCCCTCTGTCTGTGTATCCCAGTGTCTGTGTATCTCAGTGTCTGTGTAAGAGTGTCTGTTCCCATTGATTCTGGGTGCCAGTGTTCCTGTGTGTCTGGCATCTGTTTTGGTGTTAGTGTGTTCAGCATTTGCTCATACTCGTGTCTGTGTGTTTTAGCAGTTACCTGTGTTTCCCTTTGGCCACACACATCTTAATATCTGTATGGCAAGTGTCTGGCTGGAATTCAATACTTACAATGTGTTACAGTTCCCTAGTTTTTATGTCCCAGTGTTTCTTTGTTTGAGTATCTGTGGTTTCCTTTGTGTACTGTGGTCCAGTAGCTGTATGCTTGTGGTTCTCTGTTAGGTCTACGAGTTTCTGTGTCCCATTCTTTATGCATCCCTATGTCATACATCCACTAAGTCTCTGTGTTCAACTGTTTGTATGTCCTATCACTGGATGTGCTCAAGACTCCATATTATTTACTTCTGCCTTTGTCTGAGAGTCCTTGATGTCTGTGTTTAGGTGTCTGTGCATCCTTATCTTTGAAAGTGCTTGAGGGGTTTTTTTATACCCCAAACCTCTGTTCTAGCATCAGTGCCTCCCAGTTTCTGTGTGCCCATGAGTCTCTATGTTTGATCACTCACTTGGCTTATGTGTTTGGCCACATGTTGTGCATGTGTATCCTTTTTTCTGCACATCACTGAGTTTTTGTGTGCTCCTGATTCCTTATATGTCCATGACTTTTTACA
Organism: Dolichotis patagonum; assembly: GCA_004027295.1. Lineage (NCBI taxonomy): Eukaryota > Metazoa > Chordata > Mammalia > Rodentia > Caviidae > Dolichotis > Dolichotis patagonum. The sequence continues at coordinate 39,316 of PVJX010012775.1, read as the reverse complement.
CATGTCTGAATATTTTCTTTTTTTGAAATCTCTGTGTCCTTGAATTTTTATATGCCCCCAGATCTGTTTGGCCCTGAATCCTTACATATTTCTGGTCCTCTCATATAACCTAGTAGGTATGTGTCTCTCTGTGTGGATACTTGCAGACATTTGTGTGTGTGTGTGTGTGTGTGTGTGTGTGTGTGTGTGTTGGACGGGGTTTCACTGTGCAGTTCAGGCTGAATTTGAATTCAGTTTTTAGTCCAGGACGGCCACAAACTCGCACTGACACTCCTGGCTCAGTCTCACAAGTGCTATGATTACAGGCATGCTCCAAACCCATAGACTTTTGTGTTCAACTGTTATTTGTTTCTGTCTCTTTGTGTCACCAAGTCTTTGTATGTCCCTGAAAGCCTGTGACCCAATGTACATGTGACCCTGGGTCTCTGTATCCTTGTGTCTGGGTATCCCTGAGTCTCTGTGTTCCAGTGTCTGTATGCTCATGGATCTGTATATGTCTCCTCCCATGTGCCTAGTGTTGATGAGTCCTTGAGTCTGTGCATCTCCACAACTTTGTTCTCCATGTCCATGTCTCCATCTGTGTTTTGGTATTCACAATCATCTCCACCACCTATTTCTCCCATATTTTGTAAATGTCTGTGTATTATTGTTTCTCTTTGTTACTATGGGTAGTCTTAAGTTGTTTCATTACTTGATGCCTTTCTTAGTGCCTGGGTCATTTCCCCAGGTCCTCATGAATATGTTCTTGTTTCAGAGGGCTGGGTTGGTGTCTCTCTGCATCTATAGTTTTTTCTGTCTCCCAATACCACTGGTTTTGTTCTGATCTGACAGTCGCCTCTTTTCTGTTTGTGTCTGATGTCTGCATTCATGTCTCTTTTATTTCTGAGACACTATCTATCTTTGCGTCCATGGGTTGTATGCTGTCTTCTCATCCTTTTATCTGTGGCCTTGGTTGTCTCTTTGTGTGTCACTATTTCTAGTATCACTGGGTGCACCTTGATTCTGTTTTTGTATCCTTGCCTCTTCAGAGAGATTTCCTTGTCATGGTATTTCTGTCCATTTGCTTGTATTCTGTGCATCTGGGTTGCTTTGTTCCTGTCTCTATCTTTCCAGATGTGATCCTGTGTTTCTGTCCCTTGGTCTATCCTGTATATTTGAACAGGAAGCATGATCCATTCCCATGTCTCTTTGTTTTAGTGTTTCCATCTCTGTATTCCTGTGTGATACCTGTCACTATGTCATAATATTCCCATTGTACCCATTGCCTATCCTTAGGTCTGTTACCTGGTCAGATTCCTATCTTTTTTTCCTGGTGCTAGTAGTCTCCCTTCAAGTGTCTGAGACTCTCTGTATTTGTTCTCTAGATCTCTGAATACATTTATCTGTGCTCCTCTTCTTGTATACTTCTGTGTGTGCATATATAAATCTCTTTCAACCTTAGTTTCTTCCTCTCTGTCTATTTATGTGCCTGAGTCTTCACCATCAAATATACATCTGTGCAGTGCATCTAGTTCTACATCTTTGTATGTCTCTGGCCCTGTGTCCTCATGTTCTTCCCTCATCTTCCCCTGTGTTGGAAAGTCAGTGTGTTGGTGTATCTGTACATTTTTATCTTTACATGCTTGATGTTTTAGATCATGCTCCTGACCAATGTCTACCTGATTGCCTTTGTGTCCCCATATCTCTTGGCGTCTTGACCTCCCTGCTTCTGTGTTTCTCTCTCCTCTCTCTGTCTCTGTCTCTGTCTCTCTGTCTCTCTGTGTGTGTATTTGTATGATTTTATGTCTTAGTTTGTATGCTTTTATGTCTTAGTGCCTTTGCATTAGCTGTTGGATGTCCTTAGTTGGATGACCTGAGTGACCTGGATTTTATCTCCTTGCTTCTTTGTGACTTGGTCAGTAAGTCAAAACCATGGGGTCACCAAGGTCCAATGATAGATATTTGTCAAATGGGAAGAGGGTTGCGGGATGGGGAAGAGAGGAAAGGGAAAGGGAGATAAAAAAAAATAAGAATTAAGATCTGTTATGTACATGTTCCAACTCCAACTCTTCACAGTGAATGTAATCATTATGTAATGTAAACATGTATGAATAAACATAAAAATGAAAGAAAGAGGGTGAGAGAACCTTTTATGTAGTTTTAGGTGTATGTATGTCCCTGATGCTGTCACTCTGGCTCTCTGTCTCTTTGTGAGTTATGTGCATGTTTCCATGTTTTGATATCTCTGTGTCTTTTGTTTCTGTAAGTCTCTGTCCCTGTATTTCCATGTCTATGGCTTTGTTGCTGTCTTTCTTTGTATGATCCTGTGTCTTTGGTTGTGGGTATGTGTATGTGTACATCTATTGCTGCTTTATTAGATCCTCTCTCGTTCACTTGTTCATTCATTCAGTCATCCATTCATTGAGCATATTTACTAAGCACCTATTGTGTGCCAGGCACTGGGACTACTTAAATGATTCAAAAGCTGTCTTTGCCATGAAAGAGCTTACAATATAAGTCAGGGATCAGATAAATCAGATGAGTAAGCAAATGACTACCATGCAGTATAAGTGCCTTGAGCTTGGAGTGGATGAGAGTAGACTGTGGGAACATGAAAGAGGGAATCAAACTCAATTTAAGGAAGGGGCCGAGGAAGGCTTCCTCTTAGAGGAGGTGATGACTATGCCTTGAAGGATGAATGGAAATTTTCCACATGACTCAAAAGACAAATGTCCCACACAGATGGTAGAACACATACAATGGCCCAGAGGTGGGAAAGAACACGGTTTGTTAGGAAAACTCCAAGAGGCTTAAATACTCTATGGGGGTCAAGGAAAGTTGTGAGCAGGACTAGTGACTAAGTCAGTTTGTTTGTTTGTTTGTTTTAAGAAACTCTCTTCCAGGGCTTGTGTGGAATATGGATTTGGAAGGAATAAAGACTAGAAATGGGGAGACTGTGAAGAAACAGGGGTCCCTAAGCCTGTAGGACCATAGTTCTGCATGTATGTATTTTTGTGTACCCTGGTGTATGTGTCCATTAGCACATGTGTGAGTATATGTCCCTACATGTACCTCCATGGGCTTAGGTCTTTGGTCAATGCTCATCCCATGACCTGGCCTCTGACTCTTCCAAATTCATTATCTCCTGCTCTGGCATTCAGGGGCCATCACAGGAGATAGGCCAGGTATATTGGCCCTGGCAACTGCTCTACATGACAGTGTTCACCAGTCAGCAGGAAGCCCAGGGGAACAGCAGCCCTGATGAGTCCTTCAGCAGCCTCTTGCTTAGAACCACAGGCATATTTGACCTATGATATCTTTTCAGGCTGGGCCCGGTAGGCCCTGTCACCAGCTGGATGTCTGTGTGCTGGAACTGCCCAGATGAGAGAGAGATGAAATACCAGTGGGGTTAGTGTTTTGAGCTCCTGCTCAGAGGTCTAAGAGGAGCCTAAAGCAGGAAATAGAGACAGAAAAGTGGGAGGGTAGAGGGTCAGCAAAGGCTGGGAAAAGAGAAGAGACTGAACATTGTGGGAAGTGTGGAGGAGCCCGATGGAATAAGAGCATACTATGGAAGTAGAGAGGCAAGGTTAATGAGATAACAGAGGAAGGGGGATAGGCAGGATTGAAGAAGCCAGGGAAGATCAAAGGGAAGGAGGGAACATGTTCAAGGAGGGCCATAGGAGGTAGAACTATCTAACTAACCCATTGTCACTGCCCAAACTCTTTGGTGTGTGCCTTTGCCTCATATTCTGCCCATGTCTCTTGACCTGTGGTCTGGCTCCCTACAATCTCCTTTCACAGGCAGATAAACATCTGGAGGAACTTTGTAATACTCACATCTTCCTGTGTCTTTCTTATTCTTATAATCTTTCAGGGCTCCCCATTGCCTTCAGGATAAAGCCAAATTTTTCATCCTGGCATTCAGTTCTGACCACTCTGACTCCAGCTCCTCCACTGTCCATTCCTTTCCTCCACATTATTTCTCAATCTTACGCAGTGTGGATGGCTCTCTCTCCTCCAAGAGGGCTGTCCTCTTGAGCTCTGAGCCTGGGCAAGAACCCCCACTCTTGGGCAAGGGATTTAGCTCAGTGGTATAAGTGCCTGCCTGGCAAGCACGAGGTCGTGAGTTCGATCCTCAGTACCAAAACAAAAACAAAACCCCACTCTTTGTTTCTCTAACACCCTGGGATGCTTTGGGTCGAGCACTGAACCCTCCTGGTGATCACTAGCCTTGTCTAGATCTTTCCTTTACCCTGACCGAAAGCTGCCTAGGGGTAGAAGTTGGCTCTCATTCCCTTCTGTGACTAGGAATATAGGATGCTAGAGGCCCACTGACATTTTATCTGGGTGGTGGTCTTTGTCGGGACTAGTGTTCCCTGGTTCCTTTTGGCCTCAGCAGCACTTGTCCAACATTTCATGGGCTGAGGGGCTGAGGCCTGAGCCAGTGACCATGTAGACTCCCAGGTGGGGTAGTTGTAGGGTGCTTTGGTGCCTGTAGCAGTGCCAGAGGATGAGAAACTCAAGGTAGGGTCCAAGACAGAGGGTGAGGTGGGTTGCAGCAGCCATGTAGAGCTCCAGATGGGACTTCCTCACCAGGGCTGGCTGGTCCCAGGACAGGTACAAGGTACCTTCACCTTGCACAAATATGGCACTGTGGCCGACAGTGATAATGTAGGCCAGGGGTTTGTCTGCAGTGATTGCGATCATCTGCATGTAGGTGGCCTGGTCTTAGTGGTTTCCCAAGCAGCTGAATACTCAAATGTAGCTCTAGGTGTATATGTGGCGGGTGGGCAAGTGTGGGCCCAGACCATAGGCTTTTTACCTGGGCATTCACATAGTCACTCACAACACAGGCAGAGACGAGGTCTTGGAGCCCAGGGTCCAGATGAAGTAGTACAGATTTGTGGCTAAAAGGTTAGCACTCGAGAGAAAATGTTTCCACTGTGATACACCCTGGCCAGTGTCTGTGGGGAGGGTCATGTACCATGTGCACATATGCTCACCCCAGTGTGGCTTTTTATATGTATGTGTGTACGTGTTTGCCTTTGAGCGGGTAAATTTATGTCCTTAGCTATATTTAGAGGACCATCTCTGGGCATGTCAGTGCATCTGCATATTTGAAGAAGGTGGCATGTAAGAGTTTCTTCTTTTTTGGTTGTATGTTTATGTGTCCCTCCAGATCTGTTGCTGCTCGGTGTCTTGATGCAACAGTATATGTTGTGTGTTGTGTGTTTGAATGTGTGTCAGTATATGTCCTGGTGGGTACTGTTATATACCAGTATGTTTCATATGTCCAAAGTAGCAAAGAATGGCTGTTCCCCGTGTGTGCTGAATTCCTAGGGACAAATGAATCGGAGGGTATTGGTGCTTGTGTGTCTGAATGTTTTGATGTGCCTGTTATTGTGTGTATTTGGGCATGTGTTCTGTGTCATACTGTGTCTGGGTGCATATTTGTGGTGTGCAGAGTCTCAAAACAATTTACTGTAACACTCCAATGTGTATGTATCTGTGAGTGTCTTGCTGTTCAGCTGGGTGTATTTGTGTGTGTGTTTTCAAGTGTGTTCTCATGTGTTAGTGAGGTGCTAAATGTGTCACTAATATTGGCGTGAGTGTATTCAGTTGTGGTGTTATGTGAAGACAGGCTCTCACCTGGTTTTGAGTCTTCTGTAAGCCACAGTAGGTCCTCTGGATGCCCATAAGTGGGAAGCAGATCCTCTCTTCTGAGTGTGGGATGTGGGTCACGAAGTGGGAGTCTCCGTCCACTGCAACACAGGAGACACATCTCTGAGGTTATGTCCCTGGAAGGTTATGGCCATGGGGGTGGCTGACTTACCAGAGGAAGAGAAGGTGAAGATAATTGACAAAGTACCTGAGCAGGAGAGAGAGGGCCTGAATTGGTGAGGGAGCGATCTAACACATTCCTAGGAACTCTGGGACCTCCCCTGCCTGTGAACCACCTCGTCTCAGATAAGAGTCAAGTTCCTGAGCTCAACATTTAAGGCTTTTCTGAAATCCAGCCCCCGCCTAGCTCTTCAGTCTTGTCTTCATGCTTCAGCTCAACTGAACTGGCTACTCTTGTGAGTGTGTGCCTTCTTTTGCGAGTGACTATTTGTTCCTGTTTTTCTGGCCCACCTGGAATATTTTCCTATTCTTTAACTACCAAAGACCAAGTTGGTTGTTATCTTTCAAGGCCATTTCAGTAAACAGATCAATAGTTAAGGGAGTGACTTTGTTACAAAAGCGACCTATTCTGGCTACCTTGCTCTGTCTCACCACATACTGCCTCTACAGAGAGGCACTGGGACTCTACAAAAAGTTCATCCTACCACCAAGGAGGCTCTCAGCAGATACAGGCTCTCAGCCTCAGACTTCCCAGCCTACAGGGCTGTGAGATGAGCAAACCTTTACTCTTTAGCAATTACCAACTTTGTGGCATTGTTGTTCTCGACTGCTAAATTTGTGATAATTTGTTAAATAGCAATAGAAAACCAACACATCACCCCTCCTCTGGGCCTCTACAATGTCAGTGAGATTCCTAGTTGAGTAGAAATAAAGACTCAGGGACCCTTTGTCAGAAGAGTGCCTAACTCACCTTTTGCTAGCTCCACAGAAATGCCATGAGATTCTCCTCCCAGCATCTCTTCAGAATCACCATCCCAGTATGGACTTCCTGGCAAACACAAAGAATTAAGAGAAATCCTTCATACTCCTGGGGCAAACATACCCCCTAACCACAAAATGACCCACCTTCCTTCTGACTAAGAGAGCTCTCCCTGGCTTCCCTAAATGATCTGCCCATTTTGAGGACAGACACCTCACATTAGTCACAGTTTCTCAGCCTTTCAAGCTCAGACATGCTCAAAGTTCTTCCTCATAGCATTTTCACACTTATTTCTTTAACCATGCATTCAGGTAGTGCTAGGGCATCAAGGTTAGGATGGTTAAAAAGACAAGCATGGTTTTCTGCCTGATGAAGCTCATAGTTCAGTGGGGGATGCAGACATGAATTAAGACATAAGTATAAATGGTGATAAATGTTTTACAAAAAAAATAGACTGACTATGAGAGTAGTAGAGACTTGAGATGACCTCAAGGGAATGGGAGGGCAAGGGGATCTGATCTGAGATCTAAGGCATAAGCTAGAGTTTTAGCAGCAATAGAAGGGATGAGAATGGTAGTAAAGAGCAGGAAAAGGTAGACCAGGTGAATATCAAGCAGAGGGATTAACTGGGAAAAGAAGTCCCCGACTTGAGGTGAAGGAGGGTGCATATGGGAAGAGCAGAGAGAAGTTCAGTGGGTATGGAGGTTCAGAGAATGAGTGGAAGAATGGGAGAAGGAGAAGTCAGAAAAGAGTGGGTCAGGGAGCACATTATGTAGGACCTTGTAGGCCATGAAGAGGACACTGGAATTCATTCCAGATGTGATGGGAAATTCTTGAGGGGTATTAGTTACAGAAGGAATGTGAAGTGATTTGTGTCCTTAATAAACTCCCTTGACTGCGGGGAGAGAATGGCCTGTAGCAGGGCAGGAGAGGAAATTGGAAGACCAGCAAAGGAGGCTGGAACAATTTCCTAGATGAGATACAATGGTGGTCTGTTCTACGATAATAACAGTTGGAGTTGTGAGAAGTGGATGGGTTTGGGAAATGTATTAGAGGTAACATCACCAGGAATTCCCCAGGAATCCCATCTGAAATGGATGGGATTTTGGGGAAAGGTAAGGGAGAGGGTTGTGTTGAGGATAACATGCCCAAGTTTGCATCCCCATGATTTACAGTCACCCTCAACTCAACCCAACCCCATCCTATAAAGTTACCCAGGAAATGTCACATCTTCCCTTAAGAAGGCAGAATAGAGGAGCAGTAAAGCGCATTTATTTTGGAACCACATTGTATTGCTTCACACCTCTGACTAGCTATGTGACTTTGAACACGTTACTTCACCTCTCTGTGCTTCAGTTTTCGCATTTGTAAAATGTGCATATTAACAGCTTCTTGTAGGGATTAAATGAGAGACTACAAGCACAATTTGTAGACAAGTACCTGCACATAGGAAGACCTCAAAAACATTGTTACTGGGTTCTGGGAATGTAACTCAGGGGTACAGCACTTGCCTAGCATATGCGAATCTCTGAGTTCAAGTCTCAGCACTGCAAAAAAAAAATATTTATTACTTCACCGTCTTTGGTAAATTTAAGTGTATTATCATCTTCCCAAAGTGTTATACCCTTCTTATGAAGCAGAGCTGTTCACAGAGCATAGAAAGACCAATCAGATGTGTCTTTCCCAGCAGTGCTCCAATTTATACTCCCGTATCCCTCTCCTGTTTGGGAATCATTAGCAACTCACCTTTCCAACAACGTCAAAGCTATAACTTGGTCAGTTTGTTTCTATTCAGTCTTTTCAGTCTTATTTCTCAAGGCTCCAGGATCTGTGCCTATGTCTTGGGGCACGGTGGTGTTAAGTAACTAGTCTGAAGTTCCAGAGCAATCAAGCAAGTAAGTATCACGACTATCACTACAGCCTGAAGTGCCTTGTAGAATTGCAGGTCCTGCTGCTCTCCATTCATATCTTCCCACCATAGCTTGGCATCTCATCAGTGGCATTCAGCATCTTTGTCAGGAGGGAAGAAGATATAGAAAGCTGGTGGACTTAAGAACTCCATGAACTTGCACTCCACCACTGACTCAAAAAATAGTTCTACTTCCTCCAGGAGATGGAGCAGACTGATGACTTCAGGAAGAGTGCTAGAAGGCGGCAAGTTTGGCAGGTTTGGGAGTCTGCCTTCTGGCATAGGTCTGGAGCCGTTGAGTAGGCCCAGTGTTGGGCCTACTCTTGGCAAAGATGTTTCCAGAGCTTGCATGGTGCACTGGCGCCCTAGTGGCGAGTCTTGCTGGTGCCAGAGTCTTCCAGTAGGCAGCAGAGAGGGCATTCTTGGGGTAAAGGGAGACATGTGGAGTTCTCCAAGGACAGAGGTGGTCACGGTAATTCTGGGACCTTTGCCAGTGGAGACTGTGTTTGGGACTGTGCGAAGGCTCTGAGGAGGTGGGGGCCTGGGTTTGACGGGTCTGGGGAATAGCACGGTTTTGGGTGTATGGGGAATGGTGGGATTCCAAGCTTGGAAAATGTTAATCTTGTGGAATTTCGGTGAGGTGATGCACTGAGTTTAAGAGGTGATGGAACTTTAGGGTTCCCTGGCAAGAGGATCCCAAGTGTAGAGTGTGGCAAGTTGTTTGGTGTCTAGAGAGCAGGAATCTCAGATCTGGTGTGTGGCGAGTATTTGAAGATCTGAAGCATGGAGATTACAGATTTGGACTGTGGCAGGCTTTTTTGGCAACCATGATGTGAGTAGCCCAGGTTGGGGGTGTGATGGAGTGTCTGATTTAGGTTGTGATGCAGCACCAGGTTTGGGATGCTGTGGAATAAAATGTTTCATGGTTCTAGATTTGAGCTGAGTTGGGATGCCAGGATTTGGAGGTGGGGCTTGTGTATTAGAGTTCAAGGATGGTATAATACAAAGATCTTGGTGTGATGGAGTGCTGAGCCTCAGAGGCAATAGAATGCTAGAGTTTCAGGGCATAAGGGCAACAGGTTTCATCATGGGCGTTGGCTGGGTCAAGATACCAGACTCTTGCTATGCTGGAGCTTAGAGCTTTAAATACAGTGAGGTTGTTAGAGAACTAGAGTCCTGACTCAGTGGCTTCAGCTCCTTGGAACTGAGCATCTTATTTGTAGAGGCACTTGTACCTGGCATTGCTTTCATAGGCCTTGATTTGGGGGAGATCTTGGGCATCAAGACTGGCTGAGCTGTGCCTGTTCTTAGATCATGGCCACTGCTGCAGGAGGATGTGATAGTGCCTGGTGCAGATGTGTTAGATGACTGTCTCCCGGGCTCCTCACTGGCTTCCTTGGACTACACCAAGATGGCTGAAGTCAGAAGTGCGACAATGTAGTATTTAAGGGATATGTTGGGGACTTTGACAGGTGAGTGTTGGTGTTGCTGGCAAGGAAGCATGCCTACAGCAGCTCTCCAATGATGACATGGGCCTAGAAGTGGCAGATAAAGCAGGTCAGGTTGAGGGTGGACTACCCCGGGCAACCAAAGCCTTCTGGCTGCTCTTTGTGGCTCCTTCATTCTGGTGGTCCACAAGAGGTGGACCCTCAGGACCACAGGCTGGCAGGTGGATGTCCAGCTCCTGCTCCCCTGGCTGCACCTGGACAGCCACCATCAGCTCTGACCCACCAAAGTAGTTGGGGAAAAGGGCCCAAGGGGAGGTTCCAACCAAGCCACCCAGGTAGTCCAGACACACATCTACTAGTAGACACATGGCGAACACTTCATAGAAACCCTCTAGCTGGAGTGCCATGTCAGCATCCTCATATATGCATCAGGCTGCCCCCACCCTCACCCCAGTTCTCTAGGGACAGGAGATGCAGCAGTGGGAAGTCAGCATCACCTCTGAAGACCAAGATGTAAAAGGGCACCCTGTAGCCCAGCTCCCGTCAGACATTGGGAAGGATCACTCACACTGGTTGTTGTCATGCAGGCTCTAGGCTCCCCATCTGCCAGGAAGATGACAAGAGGAACCTTCCCCACTCTGGGGCCTTTCCCGGACTCTTGGTTGCTATGGTTCAGCAATGAAACAGCTTCCAGCAGGGTTGCATTGATACCAGACCCTAATTGGAGAACAGACTATGAGACCATCTTCTCTAGTCACTTCTGACCATACAATCGGTATCTCACCAACCTCCCTGTTTCAGTCACAGCTCAGCTTTTCTCACCCTGTTTCTGCTGCTTATCCCTCCCAACTCCTCTACCCCCACTCGGCCTACCTAACATCTGAGAGGAGGCCCACATGTCCTTGGCTCATCACACCAGCTCAGACTGTACTTTGCTTGTGTTCTGGGGAAATGTTTCATTCACTAGTCAGGTTGTCAGCTACGCAAGGATATGGTCCCCACCTTCTTGCTACAGGGGAAGAAAATGCTGAGTTGACAGGTGGTAGGCAGTTGAGACTTCAGTAATTGAGAGAAGATTGATCAAAACCTGCAATCAGGGTAGCAGTTTGCTCAAATGTGTGGAAATAAATACTTACATAGTTGGTTTTTAAAATCTGAGCAAATTCTCCTCAGTGTTTGCTTTAAGGAGGGCAAAACTCAGGACCAAAAAGAAATGTGCCCTTTCAACCTGGAATCAGCTGTTTCCACTAGGAAAGGAAGACGGGAAGGGAACACAAAACATGAAGGCACATACTCATGTAAAATATAATAGTGATATTTCAAGCACTGTGAGAGGTGAGGAATATGGGGGAATGAAGAGAGGGTTTCATTAACCTCCCACATTTCCGCATCCTGCACGTTTGAGTAGGTAGGCTTAACACTTACGACCATCAGCTTTGATGTGTCCCAAGTAGTCTTTGGCACTGTGGATATTCTGCATAGTGGACTGGATTGAGCTTCCAGATTTCCAGACACTAATTGCATCAGAAAAGAAGATGATGTGGAAGTAGTTATTGGCTTTCAGGTCACTGAGGATCACATTGATGGCTTTTTCAGTCTGCAGGATATGGATGATAACACAAGGCTTAAAGTCTATGAGTGTGAACGTCTCTTTGTACACTGAGGTACTGAATTCTATATGCTATAAGATTCTAACACCTTCTAACTTCGGCATTCTGTGAGTCTAGGATTATCAGATCAAAATGTTCTTGTGGGCTTTATGGGTCCAAAGTCTAGAACTGCACTGCCCAGTGTTGCAGTTACTAGCCATATGTAACCATATAAATTGAAATGCAAATTAGTTTTAAAATTTAATTCTTCGTTTGAAGTAGCCATATTTCAAATGTGTTCGGTAACCACTTGTGGCCAGTCACTATTTTGTTAAGCAGCACATAATTTTAAAACATCTTCAGATGGGTGTGTAATCCCAGCTATTTGGGAGACTGAGACTGGATGATAGTGCGATTAAGGCCAACCTGGGCAACTTAGTAAGGCTCTGCCTCAAAATAAAATGAAATCAATCAATCAATCAATCAATCAATCAGAGCTAGAGTTGTAGCTCAGTGGTCAAGTGCTTACGTAGCATGTGCAAAGCCCTGAATTGAACCCCTCATACTGAAATAATATGAATACTAATACTACCAGTACTAATAGAATATCTTCAAAAATGTTCTACTGGATAGCAGTGGTCTAACAGGTTTAGGTTCTATGTTTTCAGAGCTCTAGTGTCCATTTCGTTTATGTTTCCTGATCCCATGACCCAGGATTCAGTGATTTCAGAACCCTAAAGTTTGAGAACTTCACGATTGTAGGTCTTTATATCTGTCTCTCAGTGACTTCACACACTTTGGTTCTGCTCTACTATGCTTTTCATTCTCATCCTCTGTTTCTTTCAGGCTAGTCTTCTTGCTAGCCTCCTGATAACACAGATTCTATTTCTCCTCCATAAATTTGCTCTTGTTGTGTTATCTAGATAATGTTATGGTTTGTGTCTAGATGTGCCCCAAAAGCATCATGTACTTTTAGATGGGGCCCTTTTGGAGGTAACTGAATCTAGAGTTTGTGATTGATTCATGGTTCAATGCTAGGATTTAGGGTACTTGGATTAAGGGTGAGTGATCACCCTTAATCCCAGTACCCTGGGATTGATCGCTGGATCAATCCACTGATTGGACTGGCACAATCCCTAATCCCAGAAGTCTGTATAAGATAAAAGCGGCAGAAAGAGGCTTTCCCCCCCTTTTGCTCTTGTTGCTTTTTCTGTCTTCCACCACCATGAACTGTTGCCTTTCTGAGCATGAGCCACCCTGCCTTGGAGCCAGCCAACTATGGACTGAAACTTCTATGAACTGTAAGCAAAGTAAACCTTTCCTCCCTTAATCGTGGGCACCAGGTATTTTGTCTCAGCAGTGAGAGAAAAGTAGCTAAGAGAGAATTTGGTACCATAGAAGTGGGGTTGTTGCTGTGACTATAGCTGACCATGTGGTTCAGGAGCCTTTGGGTATGGCTTGTGGGAAGAATTTGGAAAGATTTGGAGATGCTGGCTGAAAAAGTAGAGCTGGAATGCCTTAGGATGTTCTGTATGGAAGACTGTGGTCAGAGTTCAGAAAACCAGAAGGTTGATAAAAGCCAGATTCAGGAGGTTTCTGGTGAGAAGAAGGACTGCATTGGCTGTTGGACTCTCGACAATGTGTTATGGCTTGAAAGAAAGTTTGTCTGCACTTTGCTTGTGTCCAGCGACTTTGCCTGAAACTGAAATTAAGCATGTGGGCTAAACGGTCTGGCAGAAGAAATTTCAAGGCAGTCTAATGTTGAAGTGGTGGCATGGCTACTGTAGGAGGTTTTAGCCAAGTTTAGGTTGAGAATCAAGAGCAAAGAGCCCAGTATAACGATTTATAACATTGTGAGCTTGACCAGAAAGGCATCTCCAGTAAAACCATGGACTGCAAAGATAGAGCACAGGAGATCTTGATGGCTGAGAAGCAATCATATTCAAGGAGAATAGAAAAGATGGCCTGTGGACATCACAAGAAGCAGCAGGACTCCACCCTCTGCAGCCTCCAACTGCAAAAGTGAAAGACTTTGCTGTTAGAAGAATGCTCCAGAGCACCATTCCTTGGAGTTGGATTCATAGCATTTAGTGATCCAGGCATCGACCCTTACAGCCAAGGGAGAGGAAAGCCTGGTTCCTGCTCTTTCTGGTGGCAGACTTTGGCATCATCCATGTGGTACTGATTTTAGGTCCATGCAGAATGGAAGAGTTGTGGGGTCAGGAAAGCTACCACCCAGACTTCAGAAGGCCTGGGAGGCCAGGAAGTGTGCCCAAGAGGGCAGTCTGTGAAACTGTGAGTGTGAAGCCAAAGGTTCAGTGGAGGCCTCAGAAGTTTGGAGAAGCCAGGAATGTGGATTGTCTGAGGAAAACTGCAAGGAGACAGCAGAGTGGGCCCAAGAGACAATGCATAGGAACTGCAACCACTGAAAGTGCCATAGGGGCAGAACCACTCAAGCCCTTTGGAGTTCACGTCTTGCCACAGATTGCCTCAGGTGCTTCACATAGAACTACAGAACTTAATCTGTGCCCTGCTGGAGTTTGTACTTGTGTCAGTCCCATTCCTATTCTTCAGCTTGCAACTTTTGGGATGGAGATGGCTGTCTTGTGCCACCGAATGTCAGAAGTGTTTGATGTTCTTTTTCATTTGTACAGGGGCTCACAGCTCAGTTTGCCTTAAATCTCAGCGACTTTTGACTTGGACTTTTCAGCAACACTGAAACTGTTAAGACTTTGGCAACTCTTGGAGATGGATGAAATGCCTTCATGAATAAAGGGATGTGCATGAGTCTTTGGAGAGCCAGGGGTGGAGTGTTATACCTGGATGTCCCACCAAAGCCTCACGCAGTCATAGGAAGGTGGCTGTCATTGGGAGGCGGCTGAATCTAGGGAGTGTGATCAATTTGCAGTGCAATGCTGGCCATTAAGGGTGCTGGGACTAAGGGTGGGTGGTTTTTGGATCAGTTCAGTGGTTGGATTGGCACCACCCTAATCCCAGTAGACTGGATGCTATTTACAAGATGGAAAGAGCCTTGTCTCTCTCTCCCTTGTTGCTTTGTTACAGTCTGCCTGCCATGAACTGCTTTTCTTTGTGATGGCCCTCTGCCAAGCCACCTTTCCTTGGAGCCAGCCAATTGTGGGCTGAAACTTCTACAGACTGTCAGCAAATTAAAACCTTTCCTCCTCTAACTTTAGGTGTCAGCTATTTTGTTCCAGCAATGAGAAAAGTAACTAAAACAGGTAACACCTCCATTTATGTATTCATATCTTCTTCACTGATTGCTGCCCATGAGAATCTGTCAGTTACTGATAGAGGAGTGGTGAAGTCTCCAGCTACAATAGTGAGTTCATCTATCTCTATTTCCTGTTTTAACAGATTTTAGCTCATATATTTTGGTACTGTTACTAGGTGCACACATGAAGGATTGATATATCTTTTGGCAGAACAGAACTCCATTAAAATATAATGCACTTACTTCCCTGACAATTTCCTTGATCTGAAGTCTTATATGTTGTAAATTAACATAGATACCCCAGATATCTTTTGACTTGTGTTTCCATTGTCTGTGTTTCTCTAGTGCTTTTTAAAAATTTTATTTTAAAGAGGGTAAAATTAAACACAACAAACAGAACACAAGAAAGCAATGTAACAGATGTAAATTTCAAAGCAAGACAATCAGAGATCTTCAGTATCTATCATATTGTCTCTTGTTTTCTTCCAAACAGTTGTCCATATCTTCACATACAGAGAATTCATATGAAACAACATAGTATAGAACTGATCTGAACAGGATGAGGAAGGCATTTTAGGTCTTCAAGACCAAACAACAGGGAAGTCAACAATGGCTGTGATAGAGTGTCTCATTCTCTTCAAAATAACTGTCCATACCTTCATGTATGTTGAAGTTAAATAAAACAAAGCAGGCTGAAATCACTGTGAACAAGGAATAACAGTATTGCTGGATTTCACATCATGACACTACAGAATCAGCACTGGGTACCTTAGTGTCTCTTTTTCTTTAAAGTAGTTGTTCATTTCATCATGCATTATGTAATCAGTTCTCATAAACTGTTTTTAGGTTCTACGCATGCAGGAGTCTCTACCTGTATTTCTATCCTTTCCGTATTAGAGGGAAAAACAAAACATAGCAAGACAAACCAAAACAAATTCCTATAAAAAAAACATGAATTGAAAAAGTCATATAAAACCACAGTACAAGGTGATCTACAATGGTTACTGTGTGGTCTCTTGTTATCTTCAATAGAATTGTCCATATCACCAGGCATAGTATAATTGAATATAGCAGTACATAACAGTATTAATAAAAATAAAATATTGTAGACACTGTAAAACTTCAAAATCAGGTAATAATCAAACCAGAGCGGGTATCCCAATGAAACTTGTCATCTTCAGTGTAGTTGCCTATACTCTCAGACTTCATACTATCAATCATAACAGATTTGAATAAAATCTGTCAATACAAAAGAGCAGTCTAACAAACCAGATTCAATTGAGATAAGTCATGATAAAACAGTGTAAGTTATATAGGGCTTCAGATTAAGTTAATAGGAAATTAAGGATGATTGCCATACTATATCCTGCTATTTTGGGGATAGCTTTCTGTGCCCTCAAACCTAGTACAAGTAGACAAACTGGAACAGAATATAATCCATCTAAACAGAGCAGTGTGAGCAATGTGGGTTTTAGATCCTGATACACTATGAACAATATCCTCTGCCTTCTTTTTTCAGACTATTCCTCCCCTTTCACTACCACAGGGTGCTGCACATTTTGGGCCCCACCAAACCTCTCAGCTTTTCAATTGTAGGGGGAAACCTTCTATTTATCTGAGTGATTCTGAACCTTTGCACTCCCGGACTTGTCTCAAGTTGTATTCTTTTACCTACAAAGGCCTGAAGGATTTCCTTCATTATAGCTGAATAGATCTCTACCGCACATAAGTATCCTGTCTTTCCAACCTATCTGCAGGTGCTGGTCAAGTTGCCCTTATTTCTCTCTTGTTCCCTGTCACATGGAGCATTGTTGTCTCATATTTGGTTTTTGGACCATATAAACCCTTTTCCAGGTTATCTTTCCTATACAGAGCATCTTGGTGGACCCTACCTCCTGATCTACTCTGCCTGTGTTTCTTTTATTTTTAAAGTGTATCAAGGCCATGTATGTTAGAGATTTTAGCCAACCTTCTCTGCCTCATTTCTGCTATGCTATTTTTCTGCTATTGGTTGTGAACTTGTCTTCTTCATTTCACTGTCTGCCTTGTTCATTGAGGCCTCTCTGCCACTGTTTCTTTTTTTTTTTTTTAATTTTTATTTGAAAGAGAATAAAACAAAAGAGGGCAGTACAGAGCAGATCAGAACAGGACAACATAGGCAACACAGTACTTTACATTAAGACAATTGGACATCAACAGTAGCTAACACCATATCACTTACTCTGCTATAGTTGAGCATAGTTTCAAATACAATAATATCAAACATAACACAGTAGTATAAAGCCATGCATATAGTGAAAGAATTACAGGGCTTTCTGAACTGAATAACAGAAAATGATCAATGGGTACTATAATATCTCATTTTCAATAAAAAAAATTTTGTTTGAACTATCACACAT
The DNA here is from genome assembly GCA_004027295.1 of Dolichotis patagonum. Taxonomy (NCBI): domain Eukaryota; kingdom Metazoa; phylum Chordata; class Mammalia; order Rodentia; family Caviidae; genus Dolichotis; species Dolichotis patagonum. Next base: position 22,159 of record PVJX010012775.1, on the reverse strand, counting down.
ATTCAAATTCCAATAAGACACAATGTGATAGATAGAACCAATGGTAGTAGAACAAAACCACTGTTTCTAAAATCTTGTTTTCTCTTTCTGTCTCTCTCTCTCCTCTCTCTCTCTCCTCTCTCTCATGTCCTTCAGTATTCTCTGTAGGCTTGGATTGGTGGTCACAAATTTCCCCAGTTCCTCTTTCATGGAAGCACCTTGTTTCTCCAATAATTTCTAGAGACAGTTTTGCAGGGTACATCAATCTGGACTGGAGGTTATTTTGTATCAGAGCTTGGAATACTTGACTCCAAGCTCTTCTTGATTTGATAGTCTGTGTCAAGAAATCTGCCATGATTTTGATGGGTTTTCGTTTATAGGTGTTCTGTTTCTTTTCTCTAATGGCTTTTAATATTCTGTTCTTATACTGAATTTCTGGTCTCTTGATTATGATATGTCTGGGTGTAGCTCTGTTTTGGTTGTAGGTGGCTAGAGTGCTGTGTGCCTCATACATCTGAATATCATTTCCTTTTCCTATTCTTGGGAAGTTTTCCTTAATTATTTCTGTGAATAGCCTTTGCAGTTCCTTTGTTTTGACTCCTGCTTCTTCATTCACGCTCTTTCTTCTTAGGTTGTAGATCCTCTTGTCATCTTCTAGCCTTTGTATAGTTACTGCCTGTTCCCTTGTTAGTATTAAGTGATCTTTCCTTTCATGATCACACATTGCAAGCCTGTCTTCAAGTTTTGATAGTCTATCCTTAGTTTCTTTCAAGCAGTTTTGCCAGCTTTCAATGGAGTTTTTAATTTCCTGGTAACCTCTTTGAATCTGCTACATGTATTCTAGGATTTCTTTATATTCTTTATCAAATGATTCTCTCCATTCTTCCATCTGTGTCTTGTTGAGAGGTGCTTAACATTTCTTTTATTAGTCTACTTATATCTTGCTTTACTTGAATTAATATTTCAGTTTTGAGCTCATCTACAAGGTCCCAAAGATATCTGTTTATGTCTGCTGAGGCCATGTTTGATTGTGTGTTTGCTGACCTCAGTCTATTTTGAATTTACCTCTCCTGGCTCAATATTCTCAGGGCTGGGGGCTGGGGGCTGGGGGCTTTTTCTTATTTCTTTCTCTTGTCATGTTTTTGGTTTCTTCCATACAGGTGTATAGTGGAGTTCCCAACCCCTTTCCTTCTGGTTATAGTTCCTCTGAAGCATGTTGGCTAGGGTTTTCTGCCCTCTCCAGTTTGCTGTTAGTCACTGAGATGCAACCAGGGGTGCCATTTGCCGGCCCCTACCCTCTGGGCCAGTCAACCTTCAGGAGCCTTCACTGTGTTAGTGCATACCGGGTGTAGGGAATCTTTTGGGATGACTTATTGGGTCCTGGTCAGGGGTGTGACCCAGACCAAGCAGATCCCACTGATCTGCTCTGGGAGGAGAGCAACGAACTGAAGTCACTGCTGTTCTTAGTTCAGGCCAGTCCCGCCCAACTCCAACATGTTGTCCAGTTTGTTGCCCCTTTCCCATGGGAGGGTCTTGTGCCTAGAACTCAACATGGGTTAATGCAGGTCCTTTTTTGGCTCCATTCTCCATTGGGCTCCCTGAACTCCATATTCAGCGCAGCTGTGGCGCGATTTCACGGTGGCTCTGGGCAAGTCATTCGCAGGGCAGCTGAGCTACTCACGGGGGTCCAATAAGGCCAGTCACATTGGCACAAGTTTGGGAGCTCAGGCCAGTCTTGGTGGCATGAATTCAGGAAAGAGCACCATGACTGCTAATCTTAGCTTCTCTAATGGTAGCCCTGGGACTGCGTGTTTCACCAGCTCTTTTCCCTTCACTTTCTTCCTGGGTCGAGAGAATCCATCTCCCTCTGTCCAGACGTCTCCAGGATGTTTTTTCTGACATCTGAGCTGTTTCTTTTAGACAGGCTCTCTATCCAGTCAGCCATCTTTAGCTCCTTTCCTAGTGCTTTATTTTTAACCTGTGTCTTTATATTTAAAGTGAGTTTTTAGCCAGGTACGGTGATGCATGCCTGTAATCCTAGCACTCTGGAAGGATGAAGAAAGGAGATGGTAACTAAGAGCCTAACTTGGACAGCTTAGAGACTTTGTGAGACTCTGTTTCAGAAGACAAAGGAAGAAAGAAAGAAAGAGAAAGAAGAGAGAGAGAGAAAGGAGACAGAGAGAGAGAGAGAGAGAGAGAGAGAAGCAAAGAGAGAGAGAGAGAGAAAACAAAGTGCATTTCTCCTAAAAAACATGCAGTGAGTGTTTTGATCATTCACAATGATAATACTGGCCATTTGATTGGTGTATTTATACCATTCATAGACCCTTGCTCAGGCCTCTGGGCATGCTTGTGTGCCTCTGCTCCCTGGGCTGCTCCAGGCCATGCAGCATGGAGAAAGAACACTGATCATGGGCCTGCCTGCCTGCCTCTGTGCTCCACCACCACCAGAGCCCCGAGGAGTAGACCACCAAGCTCCTCCCTTGCTCATGCCATTGGGCCTGTCTGAGCACCTTGGTGCCCTGGCCTGCTACCGGCTGCTGCCATGGGGAGGAAAAACACCAAGCTCATTCCTGCTCATGCTGCTGGGTGTGCCTGAGTGCCTCAGTGCCTCCATGCAACTGCACCCAGAGGAAAACCAGAGCTTCTGAACCCCTCCCCGGCTTAGGCAGCCAACCCAGGCGTGCCTGCTTCAGTGCCCTCCCACTGCCATGGCACAGAGGCTGACCACCATGCTCCTTCTGGGCTGAAGCCACCGAGCCGTGCCTGCAACCCATAATGCTCCTCCCTTGTGCTGACCCAGAGGACTGCCGCACCCAACCTGGCTCGACCTCCTGCATGTGGCCACCCTCCCCATGTCTTAGACCAAGCACCACTGTGAAAGTTTGGCTCCCACTCTCCTTCCCAGAACCTTGAACTGTGCTGGACTGGCAGTGCTGGTTTGATGGGAGACTTGGTGGCCCCTCACCCAGACAGAGGACCCCAGAAGGTTACGATCACTATGTAACAAAAATTGGCTAGGCATCAACCACACAATAGGACCCTGGGATGTATACTGCCAATAATTGTGACTATTGGGATTAAAAAACCAGATATTGTCCCAGAAGGTAAAAATGACAAGACGAAAAACCAAAATGCAATCTCAAACATCTAGTTCATCAGTTTGAAGAATAAGAGACAGGGAAACAGAGGATTTTAAAAGTCATACACCAGAAAAATCTGAAAAGATAGCAAATGAAGTAAAAAAAAAACAAATCCGTGGGGCTATAGAGGAAATCAAATTAGAAGTAATGTCTTACATAAAGACAGAAATAACAACCTTAGTAAAAGATTTGCTCAACATAGCTAGGGAAGAAATAGATTAGAAAAATACAGGAGCATGGGAAATTGATTGAAATTTTGAATGAACAATGCAGAAAACAAGCAGAATCCATGAAACAAATTCAAAGTGATATCCAAGAAACAAAAAATTCTATTTAAAGTTGGCAAAACGACTTAGATGAAGCTGAGGATAGAATTTAGGACCTTGAGGACAGGATCACAGATAGTGATCATGAAAGGGCAGAACTTACAAAAACAACAAAGCAGCATGAAATGACAATAAAACAGCTTCAAGATGATGCCAAGAGAAACAATGTAAGATTAATACGCATCAGTGAGGAGGCAGGAGACAATGCAAAGGACATATCTAAGCTGTTCATAGAAGCAATGGCAGAAAATTTCCCAAACATAGGGGGAAAATCTGACATACCAATAAGTGAGGCATATAGAACGCCAAACAGTCATAACCAACATAAATCTACACCCAGACATTTAATAATTAAGATCTCAGACATACAGCATAAAATCAGAATACTAAAAGCTGTTAGAGAAAAGACAGAACTCACCTATCAAGGAAAGCCTGTTAGAATCACAGCAGACTTCTCAGAACAAACCTTCACGTTAAGACAAGCTTGGAGTGAAGTATTTCAAGCCCTAAAGCAAAACAACTTTCAACTGAGACTGATGTACCCAGAAAAACTGTCCTTCAAATTTAATGAAGAAACAAGATACTTCCATGACAAAGAACAACTGAAGAAATCCATGTCCACCAAACCAGTCTTAGAGTGCAGAAAGACATGCTAGATAGAGACAAAAATGACCACAATCTCCAGAACAACAACAGAAAAAACCAGCAGACTGGGCAAGAAATTAAACAAGAGAAAAAATCAGGAAACCAACAATAGGAAGACAACATGGCAAAGTTAAGCCAATACATATCAGTGATATCCATAAATGTAAATGGGATCAATTCACCTGTCAAAAGAAGCAGGTTGACAGAATGGATCAAGATCAGGACCCCACAATATGGTGCATACAAGAAACACACATGACTCAAAAAGAAACTCATAGACTAAAAGTCAAAGGATGGAAAACAGTATTCCATGCAATGAGAACCCGGAAAAAAGCAGGGGTACCTATTCTGTTTGCAGACAAATTGAACTTCAAACCTAAAGGGAACCCCAGTGCAAGAAGCAAAAAGCAACAGCATTTCCTGAGATCCACGCCATGTTGGAACTTAGGGCGCTCAGCAACCCAGCAAGCAGCCTGCCGCCCTGGTAAGTGGCTGTGGTCTGGCAAGCCGCGGCCCCCTCAGGGTAAGAAGCATGAAGCAACAGCATTTCCTGAGGTCCACGCCATGTTGGAACTTAGGGTGTGTGAGCAACCCAGCAAGTAGCCTGCCCTGGTAAGTAGCTGTGGTCTGGCAAGCCACGACCACCCCAGGGCAAGAAGCAAGAAGCAAGAAGCAAGAAGCAAGAAGCAAGAGGCAAGAGGCAAGAGGCAAGAGGCAAGAGGCAAGAGGCAAGAGGCAAGAAGCAAGAAGGAAGAAGTAACAGCATTTCCTGAGATCCACGCCATGTTGGAACCTAGGGTGCTGAGCAAACCGGCAACCAGCCTGCTGCTTACCAGGGTGTGGGCTTAGAATCAAACATACAATCCCCCCGCCCTGTTAGCAAGTGTGATCCAGGGATCTTGGCTTCTCTTGGGAGCTTGAAAGTATGTAATGCAGCGAGTGGGAGGAATTTCCTCCAACTATCTCTTTGAAGACAGATATTTTTTATCACCGATTTGCTTTGTCCTGATTAATGGTGTTGCCCTATTCAATATTCTGTTTTGATAATTCTATAATATTGTGTATTTCTTTTGATTTTGCTATACCTGATTGAAAGAACAATTATTGTGAAGGTAACGAGATATACAATGGTGCCTATTACAGTTGCCCCAGTGACCTGCTGTGATATTCTGTACCAATCTCACTATGCTGTCTCAATTGGCTTTATTCCATCCTGTTTTGTTGTATATTATTACCTCCAAGTTAATAAAAAAATTAAATAAAAAAAATAGAACATGAGAAAACAAGGTGACAAAATATCTCAAAAACTCCCAACCCTACCAAAGTGGATCCATGTGACATGGATGAAGAGAAACTCAAAAACAAAACAACAGAATTATATAACATGATTAAAAAGGAAATAACAACAACAAAACAGATCAATAATATACTGAGTAAGCAGAAACATGATATAACTAAACAGATAATGGACTTAAAAAGCAAAAGGAGGGAAAGAAAGTGCTCTAAAGGATATAACTGCATGTATGTTTAAGTGTGAAGGATTGATAACTGTATTACCAAGTATTTTTGGAACGTTGAAAAGAACTGTTTGAAGCCTCACTGTTTCAATGTCCACTTTGTATGCCTTAATTTTGTAACATAAACAACTATTTCTAAGAAGATAGTATGTAATTTATCAACTAGTGATTTCTTACTGGTTGTTTTGAAATTCTGTATTATTTCTACCCTTTTTCCTGTTTTGCTTTTTTTCTCTTTAAATAATTTTTTTTTAAACCTAAAAGGATTAAAAGAGGTAAAGAGGGTCATGATATACTTGTAAGTGGAAAACTAGAAAGAGGAAGATCCAGGAATTTTAAATATATATGCACCAAATACAGGAGCACCCAACTATATAAAACAAACACTAATGGACATGAAAAACCAAGTACACAAGAACACAATTGTAATAGGAGACCTTAACACCCCACTGCCACAAAGAGATAGATCAACTAGAGAGAAAGTCAGCAAAAAAATAAAAGAACTAAATCACACATGTTAATGAATGGACATTCTGGAGGTTTACAGATGGTTGTGGTTCCACCCAACCACATCCAAATATACATTCTTCTCAGCTGCATATGGGACATTCTCCAAAATAGACCATATATTAAGACATAAAGAGCATCCTTAAGCAAATGCAAAGGTATCGAAATGATCCCATGCATAATATCTGATCATGGTGCACTAAAATTGGAATTCAATGGCAAAAACCCCTGTAAAACCTGCATAAATACATGGAAATTAAATAACAACTTTCTGAACAACCAGTGGGTTACAGATGAAATTAAAGAAGAAATAAAACAATACCTACAATACAATGAAAATGCAGACATAACATACTGCAACCTTTGGGACACAATGCAAGCAGTCCTACGAGGAAAATATATAGCAATATATAGTCACATCAAGAAAAAAGAATGAGCACAAATGAATAATCTAATGCTACATCTCCAGTTTCTAGAAAAAGAACAGTAAGTCAAACCCAAAGCTCATAGAAGAGAGGAAATTGTCAAGATTAGAGCAGAAATTAATGCAATTGGAACAAAAAAACAATACAAAGAATTAACGAATCAAAGAGCTGATATTTTGAGAGGATAAACAACATTGGTAAACCTCTAGCCAACCTTATCAAGAAAAAGAGAGAAAAAACCTCAATTCCATGAGATAAGGACTGCAAAAGGGGAAATTACTACAGATCCCATGGAAATTCAAAAGATCATGAACAGCTACTTTGAAAATCTCGACTCACATAGGGTGGAAAACACAGAGGAATTGGACAAATTCCTAGAAACATATGAACTATGAAAGTTCAACCAAGAAGATATAGCAATTTTGAATAACCCAGTATCAGCTACTGAAATGGAAAACGTGATTAAAAACTTACCCACAAAGAAAAGCCCAGGTCATGATGGATGCACGGCTGAATTCTATAAGAAATTTAGAGAAGATTTAAGGCCAACACTCCTTAAACACTTCAGTGAAATTGAAAGAGAAGTAGTCCTCCCTAAATCACTCTTGGAGGCAAGTATTACCCTGATACCAAAACCAGAGAAAGACCAAAACAAAACTATAGACCAATCTCACTAACGAACACTGAGGCAAAGATTCTCAAAATATACTGGCAAACAGAATGCAGCAAATCATCAAGAAGACTGTGCACCATGACCAAGTGGGATTTATTCCAGGAATGCAGGCATGGTTTAACATACACAAATCCATAAATGTAATACACCACATCAACAGAGCCAAAAATAAAAATCACATGCTCATCTCAATAGATGCAGAAAAAGCTTTTGATGAAGTCCAACAGCCGTTCATGACAAAAACCCTACAAAAACTCAGAATAGATGGTATGTCCTCAATCTCATAAATGCCATTTATGACAATCCAACAGAAAACATTATAATAAATAGACAAAAACTGAAAGCCTTCACTCTAAATCAGGAACAAGACAAGGATGTCCACTACCACCACTCCTATTCAATATAGTTTTGGAAATATGAGCCAGAGCAATCAGGCAAGAGGGAGAAATAAAAGGAATAAAAATAGGAAAAGAAGAAGTTAAATTATAATTATTTGCAGATGATATGGTCCTCTACATAGAAGTCCCCCAAAACTCCATTAAAAGACTACTAGAGGTCATAAACAAATTCAGTGGTGTAGCGGGATACAAAGTCAACACTCAAAAGTTATCAGCATTCCTGTACACAAACAAAAAAAAAATTTACTGAGAGAGAAATTTTGGAAATATCACCTTGCAAAGTAGCATCTAAAAAAATCAGATGCTTAGAAATCAACCTAATCAAGAATGTAAAAGATCTATATGTTGAAAATTGTACTATTCTAAAAAAAGGAGATTGAAGAGGATATTAGAAAATGGAAGGATATTCCTTGCTCTTGGTTAGGAAGAACCAACATTGTGAAAATGGCCATACTCCCCAAACTGTTATCCAGATTCAGTGCAATCCCAATCAAAATACCATCAACATACCTTACAGATCTAGAAAAAATATTCCTAAAATTCATCTGCAAACAGAAGTAACCTAGAATACCAAAAGGTGATTCTGGGCAATAAAGTCACGGCAGGAGGCCTCTCAATTCCTGACTTGAAAATAGACTACAAAACCACAGTCATAAAATCAGCATGCTACTGGCAAAGAAATAGACCCAAGGATCAATGGAACAGATTAGAAGATGCAAATACTACTACAAAGATACTGAACCACCGAGTTGCCCCTATTTCTCTCTGGTTCCTTGTCACATAGAGTATTGTTTTCTCATATTTGACTTTCTGTCCATAAACCCTCTTTCAGGTTAATTATGTTTCCAATACAGAGCATCTCGATGGACCCTATCTCCTGATCTACTATGCCTGTGTTTCCTTTTGTTAGTATACCAAGGCCATCTATGTTAGAGATTACAGACAACCTTCTCTGCTTCATTTGTGCTATTCTATCTTTCTGCCATTGGTTGTCTAATTTTCTCTTTTATTCCACTGTCTGCCCCATTCATTGAGGCCTCTGTGCCACTGTTCCTGAAATCCTCGTATTCTTTGTCTCTCTCTCTAGAATGTCCTTCATTATTTTCTGTAGGGTTGGATTGGTGGTCAAAAATTCTCCCAGTTCCTCTTTGTCATGGAAGCATCTTGCTTCTCCATAAATTTCTAGAGACAGTTTTGCAGGATACATCAATCTGGGCTGGAGGTTATTTTCTTTCAGGGCTTGAATTACTTTGCTCCAAGCTCTTCTTGACTTGATGGTCTGTGTCGAGAAGTCTGCTGTGATTTTGATGGGTTTTCCTTTATAGGTAATCTGTTTCTCTTCTCTGATGGCTTTTAATATTCTGTTCTTATATTGAATTTCTGGGATCTTGATTATTATGTGTCTGAGTGTAGCTCTGTTTTGGTTGTAGGTGGCTGGAGTTCTGTATGCTTCATACAGCTGCATGTCATTTCCTTTTTCTATGCTTGGAAATTTTTCCTTAATAATTTCTGTGAATAGCCTTTGCAATTCCTTTGTTTTGACTCCTGCTTCTTCATTCACATGTTTTATTCTTAAGTTATAGATCCTCTTGTCATCTTCTATCCTTTGTATTGTTACTACCTGTTTCCTTGTTATTTTTAAGAAATCTTTCCTTTCATGATCACACATTGCAAGCCTGTCTTCAAGTTTTGATAGTCTATCCTTAGTTTCTTTCAAGCAGTTTTGCCAGCTTTCAATGGAGTTTTTAGTTTCCTAGTCACCTCTTTGAATCTGCTTCATGTATTCTAGGTTTTCTTTATATTCTTCCTTGAATGTTTCTCTCCTTTTGTGTTCCTCCATTCTTCCATCTGTGTCTTGTTGAGAGGTGCTTAGCCTTTCTTTTATTAATCTACTTATATCTTGCTTAACTTGAATTCATATTTCAGTTTTGAACTCGTCTATGAGGTCCCAAAGATATCTCTTTATGTCCGCTGATGCTGTGTTTGATGTTGCATGTTTGCTGCCCTTGATCTCTTTTGTATTTACCTCTCCTGGATCAATATTCTCAGGGTTGGGGTCTGGGGGCTTTTTCTTATTTCTCTCTCTTGCCATGTTTTTTGTTCCTTCCATACAAATGCATAGTGTAGTTCCCAGCCCCTTTTCTTGTTGGTTAGGGTTCTTCTGGAGCACACAGGCTAGGGGCTTCTGCCCTCTGCAGTCTGCGATCAGAGACTGAAGTGCAAGCAAGGGCAGTATATGCTGGCTCCTCCCCTCTGGGCCAGTCAAACTTTGTGGTCTTGACTGCGTCAGTGCATGCTACACTTAAGGAATTGGTTTGGGATGGCTTTTTTGGTCCCGGCCAGGGGTGTGACCCAGGGCAAACAGATCCCACCAATCTGCTCTGTGAGGGGAGCAGCCAACTGAAGTCACTGCCTTACTGAGTTTGGGCCAACCTGCCCGACTCCAACATGTCCTCCAGTTTGTGGCCCCTTTCCCGTGGGAGGGTCTTATTCCCAGCACTCACTGCAATTTAATGCCAGTCCCTCTCTGGCTCAGTTCTCCGCTGGGCTCCCTGACCTCCAACTTCAGCAAGGGTGCGAATCCACAGCACCTCTGGGTGAGTCGCATGCAGGACCGGCTCTGGGTGAGTTGCACACAGGGCAGCTCAGCTCCACACTCGGGGCCGCTCAAGCCATTCGCATTGGAGTGGGTTCTGACTCTCAAGTCAATCTTGGGCCAGAATTCACGCAGCTTGGTGAGAGCACCGTCCTCGCAGATCTTAGCTTCTCTAATGGTAGCGCCAAGACTTCATATTCAAGCAGCTCATTTCCCTTCAGTTTCTTCCTGGGTTGAGAGAATCCGTCTCCTTCTGTTTGGATCTCTCCAGGATGTTCTAGGATCATTGTATTACTAATTGTATTAGTTCTCTGAGAGCTGTCTCTCTCAGAGAGGCACTGTATCCTGCTGCCTACCAGTCCGCCATCTTTTCACTCTCCTCAATGATGATAATTTTTTTTAATTTGACATTGTTCTACCCTTCTTTTCTGTTTTTCTATTTTGTTTGATTCTCTTTTCTTTCTTTGAATAAAAGGTGAACAACATGCAATATAACAACCATTGTTAAATTTCTTTCATTCTGTTTTGAAAACTTATATTGTTATTGTTTTGAGTTTGGCATTGTTGTTTATACCTTTTGCTTTTAGTTCTTCTTTTCTGACTTTTCTCTTTTTTAAATAAAATTTTTTAAGAAACCATGCACAAATAAAGTGATGACTGGTATAGATAGATTGATATCTTTTTGTTTCCCTTATTCTTTATTTGTGTATGTTTCTTCCACTCATTTTCCACCTTTTTCAGTTTTAATTGTACGTTTTGCATAGTCTCATTTTTCCCTCATTTCTTAGCATATTTGATACACTTAAAAATAAAATTCTAGTGGTTTCCCTAGAATTCCTAATATACCTTTGCAACTAATCAGAGTTTACTTTCAAATAACACTATATAGCTTAATGTCTAGTACAAGTATCTTGAAGCAGAGTGTTCCCAAGTTTTCCATCTCATCCCATATCACATTGCTGGCATTAATTGCACTTCCATAAATTGTGCTCACTGAATATGTTGTTGCTATTATTTTGAAGAAATATTTTGTCTTACCTTCTCTTTTTCCTTCTCTAACACTTCTCCTTCCTTTATGTACATTCAAGTTTCTAATAGATGCCATTTTTCTCCTTGCTGAAAAGCTTTTAACATTGCTTGCAAAACAAGTCTACTGTTGGCAATTCTCTCAATTTTTGTTTCTCTGAGAAAGTCTTTGTTTCTTTTATACTGGAAGGATAATTTTGATGTATACACAGTTCTAGGCTAGGGTGGTTTCTTTGCTTTGACACTGGAAATTCTGCACTGCATTCTTCTTGTTTTTGTGGTTTCTGAAGGAAAGTCTGGTGTAATTCATACCCTTGTCCCTTAATAGGTAAGGAGTTTTTCTATAGTGCTTTGTTTTTCAAGATTTTCTCTTTGTCTTTGATTTTTCTGTAGTTGAATTTTTTACACCAAGGTGTACATTTTGAATATTTATCCTGTGCTGTTGTTCTTTATGCTTCCGGGATCTGTGGTATGGTCTCTGTGGCTTGACTTGGAAAATTAATATCTATCATTATTTCAGATATTTCTTCTGTTACTTTCTTCTGTATTATTCAAACTCAATATGTGCTGTATCTTTGTAATGGCCTTGCATTAGAAAATATGATGTAAAAATGAATGCTGCTTTCTATTCCTTTTTCTTTCTGTTTTTCAGTGTGAGAAGCTTCCGTTGACATATGTTCAAGTTCACTGATTCATCAGCCATGCCCATTCTCCTGATAAGCCAACTGAAGTCATTCTTCACTCCTGTTACTGTGTTTTGCACTTCTAACATTTCCTTTGATTTTGTTAGGAATTCCAGATCTCTGCTTACATCACTCATGTGTTCTTGCATGTTGTCCAGTTATTTCATTGGAGTGCTTGGGATATTGATCGTGCTTACTTCATTTTATTTGGGGAAGGGTGGCTACCAGGAACTGAACTCAGGACTTTACGCTTCCAGGCAGGCACTACACTGCTGAATCCCTGCTAAATCTCCGTGCCCAATTATAATTATTTTAAATTCCTCCTCTGATAATTTTAATGTCTATCATATATCAGGGTCTGATTTAAATGCTACATTTATCTCTTCAGATTGTGAATGTTTTTCTTTCTTAGCATGTCATGCAATTTTATGCGGAAAGCATCCATAATCTATCAAGTAATGGGAAGTGAAGCAAACACTTTTCCCACCTGTACTGGAGACTGAACTCAGGAAGAGGTGAGCTACCTCAGAAGCCCATCTCATTTTATTTTTAATTGACACAAGTCATTGCTAAATTGCCCAGGCCAGGCTCAAATTTATGATCCTCCTGCCTCAACTTCCCGTGTAGGTGGATTTGCAAGTGTACACCACAGTGCAGGTTGTGCTTATGATGCTAGGACTTAGGCTAAGTTTGTTGTTTGCAGTAGATTTAGGGCTCACAGGCTATAGCTTCATCTATAGTCTGTACATGGGTCTCCACTTTTGCCTTGGAGCTCCCATAAGGACATTTTTTTAAAGAAAGGCTAAGTCTTGCAGTTCTTTCAGCTATAACCTTTCTATGTTATATGGGAGCCTCAGTTGACATGGTGTTAATGTGTGGGGTAAGAGGAGGGATTCCATAATCCCATAGCTAGGTCTTACTCTTTGTACTGGGACATAAACTTCACAAGTGGTACTGAGGTGTGTCCCTCACCCTTCAGAAGCAGACAGGAAAGCTGGAAAGGTTTTGAGTTGGGGAGGCCAAAGCTCTACTGAAGGTTGCAGAGCTGGCTTGGGATAGTTCCCTTCCCACATGTTGATGACCTCTGGTAAAACACCACTCAGTTAGATTTAGGTCTCAAGCTTTATGCGTAGAGCTGCGGTTAAAAGCTCTACACACAAAGGCTCTACTGTCCCAGGACACTTGGATCTTACTGCACGGGAAACACTTCAAATAATCAACAACTGGGATCTCATCTTTTTTTTATTTTAAGAAAGAAACAAAAGAAAATTTAAAAAATACAAAATAGAAAAAACAAGAAGAAAAGTAGAATACAGAGTTCAAAAAAAGTAACATCATAAAATCGCTAGTTGATACATTACATATTGTTAACAATAGTTGTTAAAGTTACAGAGTCAAAGCATAAAAAGTGGCTAGATACTTAAACATTGACAGTACAAACTCTTCTGTTCAATGATCTACCAAAACCTCAGTAACATGGTCATCTATTTTACACGCTATATATCATTATAACCTGTAGAGAACTTTCCTTCCCTTTCACTTTTACAATATCTATTATATCTGCTATACTTTTATATCTATTACACTTTTTGGATACCATCTTATTAAAAAGTTTTTGCACAACAAAAGAAATCACCAACAGAGTAAAAGGAAAATGCACAAATTGGGAAAAAATAGCCAATTTTCCCTCAGACAAAGGACTTCTAACTAGAACATATAAATTCAAAGACTCACTCCAAAACTGGGCATCTGAGATGAATACACACATCTCAGATGAAGAAATAAAAATGGCAGACAAATACATGAAAAAATGTTAACATCACTGGTCATTTGAGAAAAAGCAAATTAAAACGACACTGCGATTCCAACTCACATCAGAAAGAATGGCTATAATCAAAAAATCATACAATGACAAATGCTGGTGGGACTGTGGGGAAAAAGGAACCCTTCTTCTTTGCTGGTGGGATTGTAGACTGGTGAAAACACTGGAAATCAGTGTGGAGATTCTTCAAAAACCTAGGAATAGAGGTCCCAATTTTACGCAGCAATTCCCCTTCTGGGTATTTTTCCAGAAGAATTGAAAACATCATACCACATCGATATATGCACACCCATGTTTATAGAAGCACAATTTGTCATAGCTGAATTTTGGAAACAACTTAAATGCCCACCAACCTAGTAATGAATAAAAATGATGTGGTATTTTTATACAATGGAGTACTACTCAACTATGAAGCAAGATACACTCGAGGCATTTATAGGTAAATGGATGCAACTAGAGACCATATTCAAAAGTGAAATATACCAGACTTGCATGTGTAAACATCGTATTGTCTCAGTGTAGGAATCTGAAAAGTAAATAGGATCCAAAAGGTACAATAGCTATTATGACAGGGCAAGAAATTGCTCAAAAGGAAAGAACAACTCAGATTCCTGGGGGAATGGAGAAAAGAAGGCAGGGGGAATCATTGTATTACTAATTGTATTAGTTCAATGAAAGAAGCAGTTAGTGGTTATATTGTTTGATCAATTTTGCATGCCTATATCTGGTAATCTGAGCAACTATTTTGAAGATAACATTATGCAGTATAATAACCATTATTAATTTCATATCATCTTGTTTTGAAATCCTGTATCATTGTTATTGCTTTTTAAATTTTGTTTAAAATGAAGGAAAAACTTTTAAAAAGTAACTGGAAAATAAAAAGCCCCAGAATATTATGGTTTTCAATACTCCTTCCAGACTGTTGTCAAGGGAAGTACTAACAAGTACAAGTCAAGTCAAGTCAAGTCAAGTCTGTTTGGTCTCTGGCTCCAGTATTCTGATTCAAGGGTAATGGGTAGAAGAGCTACAAGATTCAAATTGATGGCCCCAGAACTCTATGGTTTCTAAGCCTATAATTCTAGTACCCTATTATATTTAAGCTTTAAAAGACCAAATTAACAAAGCCTAGGAAAGCTATAGTCTCATGAAAATTCAGAGTCTGTGTTACATAAGGTTGTGTTGGATCAGGAGTCTATGACGGCAGGGTGCTCCAGCTCAAGGATCCAAGAGATGGGGACCTACAGAGCCCTGGAATTTTATAGCTAAGGAAGTCGACAGTTTTGGGAAATATAGACCAATGTTACAATGTTCTTAGGGCTCTGTGGTTCTAGGTCCCTGTGGCTTCTATTGTGTGAAGTACCACGGCCCTATGGCAGGATCAGGCTCAGACATAAAAGATCCAAGGCTGATGGGCTGATGGGCTGATGGGATGGAAACATAGAATCTCTGGTCCTGGGCCTCATTGTTCCAGCATTCTCTGCTTTCTAGACCTTCTAAGGCCAGGATTAAAAAGATCCCCAGGGTCCTTGTTACCTGCTTCAGTTTCGCACTAAACTTGGAGCTGCTCACATCAGTAACAAGCACCACATTCGTCTCCACAGTTAGAGGCCTCTGGGGGCAAAGCAATGAATAAAATAACTGCTGTAAATCTGGACAAAAAGAAAGGAAACCAAGGAGAGCTGTAAGAGCCAATCCAAATTAGACCTCTCTTATTCTCCTGCATAACACCCTGTTCTTTCCTACCTAAGACTTCTCACTGTTTACACTTGAATGGTCTTGCCTGTGATTGTTTATTCAGTGTCTGTATCCCCAGAAAGAAGTGTGTCTCTGCTGTTCAGACCTTCATCCTAAGGCCTTGAACACAGCTGTGAAGCAAAGGAGACTGGCTTGTGGCTCAGGGCTCCAAGGATCAAGGTCTCCATGATTTGTGAGTTCCTGCCTGTGAGAGAACTGGTTTTGCACAGTGTTGAGATTCCCCAGGGACATTTGGCCTAGGCTCCAGGAACTGTAAATATTGTTTTAACCTCCCTCAATACAGTGAGCCTGGGGCCCATCTCATTACTGCCCAGGGCTGGGAGATTGCAGGGCCTCCCTCTCCTCCATAAGCCTTCTTTCTGCTGTTGCTGGGCAGAGCAAGAGGGGGAGGAGCCAGCAGAGGCCAATTGAGCTCTTTGTTCATAGAAGATTGGTCATAGCAGGTATAGACGCTTGGGGGCTCTCCTGGATGTGATTGGATGTACACAGGCACACACAGTGAAAACATACAAGTCTCTCTCTCTGTCTCTCTCTCTCTCTCTCTCTCTCTCTCCCTCCCTCTCTCCCTCCCTTACTATCTCTCTCTCTCTCTGTCTCTCTCCCTCCCTCTCTCTCTCCCCCACCATCCTCTGTTTTTGTCTCTCCCTGTCTTCCTTCCTCTCTCTCTGTCTCAGTCTCTCTCTCTGCCCTATCTGTTCTCTCTCTCTCTCTTCCTATCTCTCCCTCTCTCCCTATCTCTCTCTCCCTATCTCTCTGTTTCTCTCCCTCCCTCTGTCTCTCCCCCACTGTCTGCTGTCTGTTTTTTTCTCTCCCTGTCTACCTTCCTCTGTCTCTGTCTCTCTCTGTCTCTGTCTCTGTCTCTGTCTCTCTTCCCCATCTGTTTTTTTGTCTGTCTGTCTGTCTGTCTGTCTGTCTCTCTCCCTCTCTCTCTGCAAAGCCTGAAGCCTGAGTCACCTGCAGGAAGATCCCTCAGGACAGTGTCAGCTCAGTCCAAAGATGTCTGGGTTGGGTGAAGGTTTATGCTATCCTGAAGCCTGAAACCTAAGCAGGTCATGCCCAGGGAAACTGGCTCATCCTCCTCTGTGCTCTAGGAACTCTGTAACCACAAGGCTGAACACTATTTTCTCCTTCCTCAGGGGAAAAGAAGAGATAGAAGTACATGGTGTTCTGCCCCTCACCCCAACCCGTGAATTCGCATGTGGTCAGCTATAGCTGAGCTTATGGTATCTGTGCCCCAACTTCCTATTCCACAAATGCCCACCCTGCTCTTGGGCAGGGTCTATGTTCCCATAGCCTCTCTCCTCTGTGGAGAACTGCACAGTACTGCCACAGACCCTAGTCACTCTCAGGCCCCAGCATTCCCTATCCGTCAATCTACTTCTTACCACACCATCGCCACCCATATGGCCTTTACTGAATTTTCCTTAGAATACAGAAATTACGTACCTTTCCCAACCACTAAGATAGGCTCTCACTCCCAAGCTTCCTCAAACTTCTAACTGGTCTTTTCCCTCCCCTTAGCATCCTAGGCTGAAGGGATGAGCACCTGCTATCCTCTGTCACCTCCAGTTTACACGTGCAGAACTCACAGGACAATTTCCACCCCTGCCTTGCACTGAGACTTCTCTCACTAAAGACAACTATGCATAGCTTGTCTCCAAACCCAAGGGACATATTTGGAGTTCCATCACACGGCACTTCCATCATGTACTCACTGATGATAATGACTTCTTTTTCTGAAACCATTTCTCCCTGGGACTCTGGGATCGGCTTCTCTCCATATTCTCCTGCCACCTCTGGGTCCATCTCGTTCAGTCTCTGTCTCTAGGTTCTCTTTATCCTCATACCCCTTAGCAGTACTTCCAATATTTGCCAGGCCACAGTATGCAAAGAACATGATTATGACTTGCTCAAAGGAGTGAACAGGTGGGGCTTTGGGGGTAGGGGGTGGCAGTCTGAGCAAGCTGTTTGCAGATGGTTGACCAGACACCCTGAGGCCTGAGGTCTGTGACTACTGGATTGGCAAGCTCCACCTGAGTTGCTGTCATAAGGGACCTTCCTTCCTGGCTCTACACATTCCCCATGGGTGAACTCTTTCACTCCTCTGGATGATACCACTGAATTGCCACATCTCTTTCTGCAGTCTGGTCTGCTCATTCTTCCACCTCCATGACTGTGTACCCACTCACTGTGGACCTGTTTACTCAGATGGATAAAGATGCCTCCAATGCATCCTCACCTGCATCATCCATCCACAGTGCCACTGACCAAGCCATGAGCAGAAGCCACTTGGTCTCCTGTGTGCCTCCCACGTCTGAGTGGGTAGACCCACTGCTCAAATGATGCATGCATTGCCACACTCACCCCCCCCCCACACACACACAGCACTTGTTTGATTTTTCTCATAAGAGCACCACCAACCCCAGGATCACTCCTCATACAAATCTGAGTTCCACCTTCAATCCTCCTGTGCCCAGCCAGCCAGACAGTCAGCCATCAATTCTTCCTGTTTTTTTTTCTGCAGGATACTTGTCAGGGTCACCTCACCTCTTCATCCCAAACTGATTTAGGCCTAACTTGTCTTAGGTTCCCCATTCCTAGTCACAGGCCCCCCATCCCTGCTGGGTCTCCACACATACCAACTCATAGTTTCACACCCTCTCTGGCTCTCCAGCTAACTACACAACAAACTGCACATTTCTTGTCATGCTGCTGCAACACTTGCTAGTCTTCTGTCTCATCTCTTACCATTTTGCATTCAAATGCATGCCCCTTGTAGTACCCCCCCCCCAATGAATACCTGGATATTTACAGCCTCCATTCCTTTTATTGTGAAGCACTCATTTTGCTAGAATGCCTTTCCCTTTCCTCAGGGGCTCCTCACATTGCCTACTTCCCTACATCCTTTAAATCCCAGGTCAGCTTTCACCTTCTCTGAGGAAACTTTTCTGGCTATCTTTTCCCCCTCATTCCGGCTTCTGCCATGCTTTGACTTGTCATGAGGGTGTTTCTTGCCTCCTGTCAGTATTGTCTCTATCTGTCACACCCACATTCCTGTGAGTGATATCCTTCAGCGTTCCCAGTCCCAGGCAGCATAAGCCATGACACGGAGTAGGTGTGCAGTGAATCCTGACTGAATGAGCAGGTGATGTTCTGGGTTTGAAAGGTGGGTATGCTCAAATAGGAACTAGGATATGGATAGAGAGATCCTCATGGGATGGCATCAGGAGTCAAAGTTCAGCTAGTGGGACGATTACCTGTATTGCTGAATGCTTAAAACTGTCTATTCCATCTGCACATTTTCCTCTGAGCAATTGTGAACAAAGTAGTTAATGAAGTAGCAGACAATTGCTCGATAAACTAAATACAATCATGTGGTAAAGACCAGGTTAAAGTCTCTCCTGCCACTTGCTGGCAGGGCACCCTCAGCCCTTCTTCTGAGAGGGTGAATTAATTTCATTTCCCCTACACGACAGGCTTGCCATACCTCTGAGCCTCTGTGCATGCTGTTCCCTCTGTCTGCATGCCTTTCCCTTCACCATATCCACTGACATGGAAGCAAGCCTTACTCGTTTTTTCCATAGTACCTGAGAGACCAACCCTTTGAGGAAAACTGTCTTAAGACCTTCCTTCACAGGTACCACCACATAACCCCTATGGATAGAGACACAGCACATAGAACTTTCGATGTCTATAATGGCCCTGTGAATCTGGCTGCCTCAGAACCGGGAGATACCAGAGGGAGGCTAGAGGCTGAGTCCAACTAATTTGTGAGTTTCCAGATTCAGTAGATACAGAAGTGGGCTATGGTAGCTCTGTTGGATGGAGATGTGCCAATGTATGAATACATGAATGATGCCTGAACAGATCTAACCAAAGCACTAATTTCAGGTGGGCCAGAGAAAGGAATTGTGGCTGGGTGGAGAGGAGACATGAAGCAGGAGTTGTTTGAACAGGGATTAAGTTGGTGGAGGATGCTGACCAAGGGAGGAGGATGACAAAGACATTCTCAGGGCAGCAGATAGTCTGAGCAAATTCTCACATCCAATAAGAGGCAGGTGCTGGTGCTCGTGGAGGATTGTAGTTTGGAGTGGCCGGAGGATGGTTTGTGTGCTGGGGGAATGGAGAGGTGTGGTTGGAATGGTGGCCAGGAGAGGTCTTCACGTGCTGTCACCACCCTTTTCATCAAGCAAGGGTCTTGAATCAGTGCTTCACGTGCTGGTACAATGCAGAAGCCCCACAGTGTCTTCATGAGCATGTGTGCTGAGAACTGGAGGGCTCCCTGTTTAGGCAGGTGGCACCACTGAAGCAAAGAGAATGTTTAGGAAATGAGAGATAGCAAGAAAGCTCAGGAAGACACAAGAATTTCAGAGCTATAGAAAGCATGACAGAGGAATTACTGGCCAATGGTTCCCTTTGCAAGAAGGCTGGTTCAGAGTCAGCTATGGCTTGATTCAATTAAGGATGTGCTCATTTGGACCTTGACTCAATTTCTGCAGTTCCAAGCCTCCAACCATGTGGAGTATGCATGTGATTCCCAAGCTATGAAGCCATGTGTCTCTACCCATCATCCTTCCCTTTTTCACTTGCTCTCTTCATCGCTAGGGAGACTCTGATGGAAAACTTCCAGGACCAGAGCATTGCCTAGGCTTGTCTGGCTGCAGAACTCAGGCTCCTTCCTCACCTTGGGGCCCCCTCACCTGCACATCTCCAATGTCCTCCATGATCACATCATACTGGACCAGAAAGTCAGCCATAACACCTGAGCTGGAGAAGGCAGACTGGTCTTGCAATGTTGGGCAGAAGGTGATTCAGAGACAGGTCTCTCCCCTCACCATTCTGTTGGATGGGGGTGAGTTGGCCTCTTCTGTATGGGTGGGGCACATTGGAGCAGGTTGACATGGAGGGCTCAGCAGACACAGAAGACAGGGATAAGGACACAAAAAGGTGCAAAATCTGAGGAGGGTGAAAAATTGTGTCCCTACTAACTCTTGCTTCTCTTGCCCCCCACACCCTTCCACCTGCCCCAATGCCACACTCTTCTCCAAATCTTGTAATCAGCTCCCGCTCTGCCTGATGGACCCTCCCCTGCCCATACCTCCCAGCACCAGCAGTCTGTCCCTCACTCGCAACCTCACTTCTCAACCAACCTAGCCAGGTCCTTGGGAGACTGTCATGTCCCGAGGTCAACCACAACCCTGGGTCTCCTCCCAGAGAGGCAGTGTGATGTATGTATGTTAGGACAGACACAGGCACACAGACAGGGCCTGGGCCTCCTCCCATTTCCCTTCCTACTATGGGAAATAGCAGTCTAACAAGGGTCTGATCTGAGGTAGAATTTCATGTTTTCTTCCCCCTCTGCCTCCAACTCCCAGCATCACGTATGTGACTATGCCTTTTAGTATCTCATGACATCACTGATGAATTACTGGCCCCGGATGTTTGCTGAGCCAGCCACAAGATCAACTCCTCTGGAATTTGAGTCCAAGACAAGTGTCCATTTAGAAATGTCTCTGTGCCTCCTTCTTTCCAGAAAATGGAGGCTTGGGAATTCTTGCTCCCCCACCTCCCCGCTACAGCTGTCAGGAAGCTTAGGGGCAAACCGAGCCCCCATACTCTCTGAGGCGCCTGATCACATACATTCCCTGGGCTTCCTTCCTTTCAGAGCTCTTTGTTCTGTTTTATCCCCACAGGAATGGTTCTATCCTCTGTTTTAACCTTTAAGGCTAAGGGGGAAGGGAGCTGCCATTTATAGCCTAAGGCTTAAGAGTGCAGGTTGCATGACGCAGATGGCCTGTGGCCTGAGGTCCCTGCTGCAGCTCCAAGTCCCTGGACAAGTTATTCCCTCTCTCTGAGCCTCAGTCTCCCCTTCTATAGGACAGGCTTGGTAACAACTCCTACTTCAGAGACAGTGTTTGTGGGGATTATATAAACATTTGCAACTGTGCCTGCATCCCTGTGAGTGCTAAATAACACTAGCTCTTACTGACATCATCTAACATTCATTACTCTGTACCAAATAATTTGGAGGGAGGAGCACTCTCAAATTCTTACAAGCAAGAGTCATGGGCCATTGATGGAATCTCTCCTATTTTACAGATGGGGAAACAGAAGCAGTGTGACAGAGTTATTTTGTTGGGATAGTTCCAGGAGAGTGTCAAGGCTGGAATTTGAACCCAGAATGAATGTCTTTTCCTCTCCAGTTGCCTCTCTGGGTCAGCAAGGTCAAACCAGCCAGGACCTCCTAAGCCAAACAGCTCTGTGAGGGTAGCCACATGAGTTGGAGGGTTTCCTTGTGCCTCTCCATTCATCTGTCAGATGAGATGTATGGGGTGGTTAATGGGGCTCCAGCCCGGCTGGACTTTCAGGTTCACCTGAGACTGGTTAGAGATGCAGATTCCCAGCTTCACCTCAGCCTACTGAACCAGGCTCCAGAAGACTGAGGTCCAGGAATCTGTGCTCCTGAGGCTCCGGTAGTGATTCTGAAGCAGCCAGTCTGGCTTTCACCATTATGTGGGTGACACTTGACCCAAGCCTGGTATCCAGGATGCCTCTCTGCCCTACAGATCTGAGCCTGGCCTCTCCAGGGCAGCCTGTATTTCCTGTTTTTCAGTTGTTTTTCTATTCTCAGTGGTGATTCCAGGGAACGCAGGATTTGATC
>PVJX010012774.1:0-49320 GCA_004027295.1 Dolichotis patagonum | reverse complement strand
ATCTTGCAGGTGTTGAATTGTTATTTCCTGATTCTTTGTTATTTTTAAAAGATCTTGTCTTTCCTGCTCACTGGCTGCAATCTTATCTTCGAGGTCTGAAATTCTGTCTTCACTTTCATTGAGGTGGTTTTTACAGCTTTCAATAGAATTTTTCATTTCCTGTATGTCTCTTTGAATCTGCTTTATGCATTCTCTTTGTTTCTTATGTTGTTCTTTGAGGGATTCTATCTGTTTGCTTTGTTCCTCTAATTTTTTAGCTGTGTTTTCACTAGATGTGTTCACTATTTCTTTCACTGTTTTTGTCAATTCTTCTTTTACCTGGGCAAGTATTTCTGGTTTGAATTTCTCCATAGCTTTCCTTATTTGCATATTTATTTCATTTGATATCATTTCAGCCATTTCAGGTGTATGGCTTCTTTTTTCTTCTATGTACACAGCTTCTAAGCTTTCTTGGGCAGGGCTAGGGCTTTGAGCCTGCCTTTTGGTCTTTCCTTTTGTCATTTTTCTGTATTTCCTTACTTTGAGCAGTGTTCCAAAGCTTTCTCTGCTTATGTGGCAAATTACCTGTTACACCCTCAGTTCCTGGAGGGGCAGTGGCTCCCCCACAGGCTCCTGGCTTCTTCACAGGGTCCTAACTCCCCTCTGTGGGCTCCTGGCTCCCTAAGTTGTAAGGCGAATGCTGGGTGTGGCCACCCTGGAGCCTGTGGAATCTCAGGCATGCCAGGCCTCTGTGCCTTGTCCCAGGCAGGTCTCCAGGAGGTTCCCTGGGATTGAAGGGCTTACAGGTTCCAAAGAGTCAGGCCAGAATGTTGGTTTCTGAAAAGTTCGCAGTCCCAAACAGACCTGGCCAAGATGCCAGTCTCCACAATATTCCCAATCCAAACAGCCCGGGCCACTCTGCGGGTCCGAGAGTTTCGGGTCCCAAAGAGACAGGCCGAGATGCTGCTCTCTGGCAGAATTCCTGGGGGTGAAGTGCGGGGCTATGGGCCCAAACAGACCCGGCCCAGATGCGGATCTCCAGGCAGTTCCTTGAGGATGAAGGGTGGGCCTACCAGCCCCAAAGAGTCGCGCCAAGATGCAGGTCTGCACAGACTTTTGATCCAAACAGCCCAGGCCACTCTACGGGTCCGAGAGTTTCGGGTCCCAAAGAGACAGCCTGAGATGCTGCTTTCTGGGAGACTTCCTGGAGGTCTTATATAATATTTTAGAGACAAAGAAATGATTTAGTATATCTCAATGTGTTAGTCCTAGTGCAATGTCTTCAGCACATGACAATTATTATTTTTGTGGAATTGAGAAAAAATAGAGGAATTTAAAAATTAAATGAAATGGAATTATATAACTTAATTGAGTTTGTAACTTTGCCAAAAAAACCTTTGATATGCGATGCAAGAGTAGCACATATATGCATATATGCGTATGTGTGTGTGCATGTGTGCACAGGCGCGCTTGTGTGTGTGTACGTTACTGCTAGTTTTAGTAACCAAATGTGTTGAACAGATCAACTGTGCATAAAATAAACTGCTAAAAAAGGTATAAGATATTTTCTAAAAGTTATCCAATGACAATAGGAAGCAAAAGTATTGAAAGAAAAATGAACAGGGTTTTCCAAACAACCCACTACAATAAAAAACACAAAGTAACTACCAAAAATAAATAAATAAATAAAAGAACACTTGGATATCTCTTCTTGAAACATTAAAAATTGTGTTTCTGAGCTGCTACTAACATGTAAATAGGTCCTAGAAAGTGTTTTTAAATAAGAAAGTTATTTTTAAAAAATGCTGCTGAATTTATGTGTTTGTATATTTAAGAACAATGTGTAAATGGAAGACGAATAGATTTGGTTGCTTAGTGAATCTCCACTCTCCATCCCTGCTCCAACGTCTCAGCTTTGTGAGAGAACACTGCAGGAATATTACCACTTCATCTCTGAGGCTCTTGTTTTACTCACTCCCCTGGTCTCAGTCTTCTGGCGTAAGTCTCCCTTTATCTGTCTACACTAAATTCCTAGGCATATAAACCGTAGAGCAGAGACTGGCAGCTACCAAAACCACACTGTCAGACAGGCTGAGGGCTTGCAGTCCACCTCTTAATTTGGTAATCATTTAACAGAGCATGATAATGAATCTCTCAACCACCATCTGCTGATTTGTAAAATAAAGATTAAAAAAAAACTTACTTGTTGGTAAATTATTCATGCAGAGCCTGGAGCAGAATGTTTTTCACATCATTCAGTGAAATAGAAATAAATGCAAAAAAATAAAGCTACCCAAGAAGAAGGATTACAATGAAAGAAAAATGTATTACTAAAAAGACTAAGATAAAAATCATTTCAGGCAGATTTTATGAAAAAGTTTTCTTTCCCTTTTAAGAAAAGAGATAATGAGTAATGTTATATGGGTTATCAGAGATAAAGATCTCAGCAAGCTTTTTATTAAGTCAGTCCAGTGATGGGAACAGTGCACTGGGGTGCATAGCTAGGAGCTAAGGACCACTTCCTTTTATTGCCAGGTCATAGTTCAACATTTACCTGCTCTACAGCAATGTCAGTGAATCTGTGATTTCAGAGCACATGTGGTAGAACAGCCCATGAGTTAATATCAAAAAGATAAAAACTCTGAGTGTGGACAGTGAGTGTGGCTAGATGACATCTTTAGAGAAAAGTAAGCAAAGAGCTTTTAAGTTAACAAAGCAAGCTCTTATGTCAGAATATTTTGCTTTTTTAAGTTGCAATTCATTGCACTAAAAAGCTTGTATGTACTTGCATAGCAAACTTGTTAGCATCAAAATCTACCTTCAATGAGTGCAAGAGTACTAACAGCAGAAAAGAGAAAGTCACCAAAATCGAGCATGAGCACTCAAGAAAATCAATGAAATCTACCTAAGATATTGTAAGTGTTGAATACACTATACATTACACATTGTTCTGGTGACAAATTTTTTATGATTTTGATTAAAGATTCATCAATTTAAAGTAAAATGTTTTGCAGAACATGTGCTATTTATTTATTCTTATGTGCAAAGTTGACATTTGAATTTTAATCCACTGTGAAGGCTACGGAAAATCTTTATAATTTTTTTCTTTGGAAATATTTTCTTTCTGCCCTTGTATTAGGTGTTGAAGTCTATTTCCATAGAAGCTACTTCATTAAGAAAGAGTTTAGGGGCTGGGGATTTAGCTCAGTGGCTTAAGCGCTTGCCTGGCAAGCGTGAGGTCATGAGTTTGATCCCCGGTACCAAAAAAAAAAAAAAAAAAAGAGTTTAAACTTTTTTAAAAAACATAAAATGACCTTAACCAACTCTCCATAGTGGTATAAACCTGAAATAGCATTCAAAGCAACTTTAATACAGGCTGCTATTTACAAGGAAATCCCTTCCTTAATAGCTAAAGGACAGTTCATTGGTGATTTCTCTGCATAATTCTTGACTTAAGAATCCAGGCTTTGACTATCTCGGGCATACTTTGCAATCACTCTACCACTAAGTTATACTCTCAGCCCTGCTTTTGATTTTTCTGTTTTGTCTCTCATTTCCAGGCATTGTGATGGTCCAACACAGCACCAGTCTGGTTTTTGTTTTAGTTCCAAAAGTCAGAGTTCCAAAATCAGTTTCGCTAGATCAAAACCAACATGTGAGCAGTGCTGTATTCAGAAAATCCTTTTCTGGTGTTGTTTTATCTTCTGGAGGCCACATGTTTCTTGACTTGTGACCTTTTCCTTATATCTTGCCTGCATTTGCTGACATGGGGACTTTGGCTACCACTCTACTCTCCCTCTTTTTGCTGTGAGAAAACTTGTGATTATCTCACCCATTTTCATAGGCCAATAAAATCTTCTCATCTTAAAACCATTAATTTTAACATTGCAAAATACTTTTGTCACATAAGTTAATATTCCTTTTTCTAAAAATCCGGAGATAGGCTCATTTAGGTTTCCATACTTCCTTTCTTGTTTTATTTACTATATTTTAGATCAGTGCTGTTGTTTGTTTTTATTTTGAAACAAGATCTTGATATATTCATACAGAACTTGTGACTTTCTTGTCTCAGCCTCTTGATTAAATGTGTTTATGCAGAAAAAAAGGCTTTTGCAGCTTTAGGTAATTAGTAACACCAAATCAAAACATATTCTCACCAGCAAAGATTTAAATTTGAGGTGGATTTGAAGACAACTAGAAAGCTTCCTTTGTCAAGACAAATGTGAAATAACTTGCTTGGTTAAAGTTCAGAGGTGATAAGAGTTATTTTTTCATGCCTAATACCATAAAAGTTTACATAGAATTTTGGGGAATACAATAGTGTGGCTGATATGCTAGTGTGGTTTTTCTGCTTTGAATATTAAAATTCCATGAACAAGAGTAACTCAGGAAGGTTCCAGAAACTTGGAACCATTATTTGAACTGCAAGTGATGTACAGGGCTGTGTTTTTACTCAGTGATTTCTATCAATGCACTGGAAGATGCTAACTATGAAGGCTATAGGTAATTTCTTTACCACAGTTGAGAAGTTCATTGTGTAAATGACACAGTAATATGCTTTATAATGATGTTTTGGTAAGCAAGGGTCTATACCAGTCAGCTTGGCTGCACAATAGGCTGTGCTACAGGTTTGTGCAAGTGCAATGCTGTGTGGCTTGCACAATAGCAGGCTCACCGGAGGATGCTTCTCCCAGAACCCATCCACGGCAAACTGAAGCAAGCATGTTTGTGTCTTTTTTTCCTCTTTTTCAGGAATCTAAGCTATTACAGTATTTAAAATTTCAGTAATATGCTAAACTTCTTCTTCTTCTTTTATTTTTTTTGCACCAGAGATCAAAGTCATGACCTTGTGCTTAGCAAGCAGGCACTTGAACCCCTGAGCTAAACTTCCACCCTGTAAATTTGTTTTTTACTTTGAAGACCTTGGTTTTTGTGCAACCTAACTTGGATCAACAAAAGAAAAAATAACATGGAGATAAATATTTGATAATTTTACAAATGTTTAACAGAAAAAAAAGTGAATCAATTGTGATTCCATCTCTTAGGTAACAGTGTTCATTTTTCACTTGATTATTTCCCTTATTTTCTTTGCATTTTTTATGAACATGTTTTGTTTTTTTGTTTTTGTAAATCTCAAAATGCTTTCTGATGTTATTTTGTATACCAGTCATTAAAGATTTAAGATTGCCATACTTTTTGCTTACTAAATACTATTATGTTAGAAATTAGTGGTTTGCATGTATTAGATTATTTTAGGTTATAAAATAGTCAAATTGCATGATTAAATGATTAGTGGTAAGAGTTTATTTTTAAAGAGTCAAACATTATTCATTAGTATCCTAGCAAATATATCTCAATGTTCATTTCCTTGGCATGTCATCAATATTTGATAAGTAATTCTGTAATGTTTCTAATTAAGTTACATAAAATAATATTTCTTCTTATAATTTTATCATGTATATCTATTTTTCTAGACACCTTTATTTTGCTTTGCTATTATATAGGATAAATTCTATATTTTAATTGATCACCAAAATAGGTATATTACATAGTTACAATTTCATTTTTTAATTTATTTTTTATTTTAAAGAGGATAAAACCAAGGAAAATAAAACAGAATAGCACCAATAAAAATAAACCAATATAAGTGATACAGAACTTCAAAACTTTACAAAATTAGCAGTAGTTACTATAATGCCTTTTGTTGTCTTCAAAACAGCTGCAGGTAACTTCAGACATAGTAAAAATCAAACAGAACAGAACAGAATAAAAACAATAAAAACAAAACCATGAATGCAATAAAGGGCTTCAAAACAAACCAATGGTAAATCCAAAATGCCTACCATAATATGTCTTGCTATCTTTTAAATAGCTGCTCTTGCCATCAGATTTAACATAATCAAACAGAACAAAAGAGAATAAAACCCAACACAACAAAACAATGAAAATTGTATGGTTTCTAGGTGGGATCACTTCCTGGTGAGGCCTGCTTAGATTCCCCCACAGTCCACAAATGGCACTGACTCTTGGGGGGAGGCTTGGGTCTGGCTGCCCCCAATCCAGTAGTGGCTAGTGCATGGGACTGGCTTCTAGGCAGGGATCTCCTCCTTCTGAGGCCTGGTTCTCTCCCTCAGCAGTCCGCAAATGGTGCTGATTCCTATATTTTAAGTTTTACAAGAAACTGGTATAAGGAATAGTAGGAGAAATTGTTGTCATTTTAGGTTTGACTTATTTGGAAAGCCCTAGATTTTACCTCACCTCTGTGCATATTTAATATGAACTTTTTCTCTACCTCAATATGTACAGAAATGTAATTCTAGATCAAGTTTTAAATGATAAAAATACTAAAGGAGTAGAATAGTTTGGAATCAAACTATTAATTTGATGGACTTAAATATAGTAACACAGTACACAGATATGTGAATAAAATATACTGCAGTTCTTCTCCTGTCTCCAACTTGTAGCACATATGTGAACTTTGATAAATATACCCTCTAAACTTCACTTTTATAAATAGACAGAAAAGTTAGATTACCTGCAAGGACTGTTTAGGGTATGTATCAGGATAGAATAAGTGTTCAGTATATCACACATGAAAATTTTCTTTAACAAAACTTTGACCATTATGTGGAGGGAAGGGATGATGAAGACAAATTGGAGAATGGTTACCAAACCTACTCACATACAAGGAATAAGATCTGATATTCTGCAGCATAGAAGGGAAATGGTTCATAACAATCTATTTTATGTTTTATGGAGATCTGTAAATGAAATGGTCAATTTTTTTTGTACCAGAAACTCAATTCAAGGCCCTATGCTTAGCATGCAGGATATGTGCCCATGAGCTATATCCCCACTCTTAAACATCAAAAAATAGCAATATGGAAGCCTTAATTCCTTTGACTAGATCAATGCACACTGTTTGCATACCTTGAAATATTCCACTGTATCCTACTCATATGTACAAGTTTCACATTAATAAAAAACTTAACAAAGAAAGTTTTAAGAAATACTGATAAGACACCCAAGATATTTGGAGAAAAATTCATCTGGTTGACTTAAACTTTTCCATTGATTTAAAAGGATATGAAAACATTCACAACAATGTTGATGCTAACAGCGTAAGTTATATGAAAATCACATCAGTACATAAATCAGTATCATCCTCCTAGTATAGATGATCATAAGCTGAAACATACAAGCCTCACTGATCATCCTTGGGAATTGCATTTTCATATCCATCACACAAGGAGTTTCTATGAGTTTCTATGAGTATGTCAAGATTCCCTTGAAACAAGATTTCTTCTGAAGCTGTTTATGAAATTATTTCAATAATTTATATTGCCTGAGGGAAAGAGATGATTACTCCACACTGACAATGGATAGAAACTCAATCAATGTTTTGTAGCATGAACAAAACGGTGCTCATTCAGAAAGAAACCTGATTATTCAAATGCTATAAAAACATTGTTCATTGTTTTAATTTTTATCATTGGATTTTGTCTTCTTGAGGAATTTCTGTAACTTACATGATTTTGAATGCATGATGATGTACTGAGAGATGCTTATAGTCTAGGCAAATAAGAAAAATAAATGTAACATTTAGGAATAAATACGCAGAATTAAGTAACAAAATGGAAAATGAATACTATGCTAGTAGAATCCTTGCTGTATATAAACTTTCAAAAATATGATCTTTTAGAGAAGAAACCTTGAAATGTTTCTGTATTTCACTAATGCTGTCACAATTAGCTTCACATTTTAAAAATGTGCCATTATATTAATGTCTTATAGACTTACCAAATTACTCATATTCTTTTCTTTTTTGGACAGCAGACTAAGAAGTTATGGATAATAATGTTATTCAAGGACAGTTGGAAAGTGAAAGCTTTATAATCCTGTTACCTTGAGGCAAAGTAAAGGAAGTAAAATCACTTTTATGTTGGTAGCTAATATGCATTAAATTCCAAATTACTAAGGCCTCTGATCAATTCTATGTTGAGCAATGTTAAAAATGGGTCAAGGAAATTTTAAAACATATGTATACAAGTCAAGAATCAAAGAAAAATTTTAAACACTCATTCATCTTTCTGTAGCATACTTTGTAAGAAAATATGTCGAGACTACAGAATTTCAGGACCATAGTGTTACATAGGATTCTCCAGTGTTATGTCAGGAGATACACATGCACATACAGTAGGATTAGACTTTCTGCTTATATTTAGGAATCTGTTAGCTAGTGTATTGTATGTAATTTTATTGTTTTTAGAAATGATCATTTTAATTCTGTGCTCTTATATAGAATATGATCATTAGCATGGACATTTGAAATATATTGTTTAAATTACAGATCAACATAAATTGAGACATAATAAATATTTGCAGAAATCAATGATTATTTAAATTAAACTAAATTTTAAAATAATTATTTAAATTCAATTCAGTTCAAAAATACTTTTTCAGTGCTAATATTCCTTAAGTGTATTGACCTTGAATAGATGGCAAATTATGGTGTTAACTCAGGAAATTAATAAGAGATTAAAATATGCAGTTTATTTTATTCTTTTTCCAGTTTGAGTTATGCTTTAGTTATTTTTCTCATTGCTGAGACAAAATACTCAACATTCAAAGTTAAAAGAGAAAAAGTTTATTTGGTTCAAGTTTGTAGAGGTTTTATTTCGTAGTTGGCTGGATCCAAGGCAGGGTGGCCCAGAATAGGGCCACTGCAGAGATGAAACAGTTCACTGCAAGCAGAAGGCAGAAAGGCAGCAAAAGACAATAGCAGTATTCCTCTTTCTTTCCTTTATATCTTATCCAGGGTACTGACCCTTAGGGTAGGTAGCACTCACACCCAAAGTGAAGCACTCTTAATTCTACACAAAATGATACCAAACAATCAATGAGCTAATTTAGATCAAAGCATCACATAATCCCAGCATGACACTCATATCCAGACACCTCTGAAAAGTCCTAATTATGACTGCAAGAGGCTTTAGGGGGAAATTTAAATACAACCCATAATGGAATATAATTATATGCACATGTATCTAGTCATAAGTAACAAAAACTGACATGAATTGGCTATGAACCCTAGTACACAATAGCATTTCAACTCATTAAACTTTATCAGAGTAAGTCATTTTTAACCTTGATACCAATTTTTGTGATAACCTCTGTGTGCAAACAAAAATGTCCTAGATTTCATTGGAATGTGTATCTTAATTTTGACATTGGCCTCATACACCAAAACTATTTTTGGTACACAGTACTTCAATAATTTGTGAAATGGTAACTAAGCAACTAATGTTCATAATGGAAGTGAGAAACAAGCAAGTACAACACTGATTCATGACTTTAGTAATTTTTCTCAACTGGATAGATTAACAATGGAATGAATGCACCCAAAATAGTACCAAATGTGCCATTTACTAAGATAATTGCTAAACACTGTTCAGAACTAAGAACAGGCCAAAATCAACACATACTCTATAGTAGAATTAACAGAGATTAAAGAAAATTTTAGAGAAAAATATCAAACTGTAATTGATTGCTCTATTATTTTTCTACTGTGTTTCCCTTTCATTGAGAGGTTATATCTCAGGGAGAGAGAGCTCAGTGAAATAAGAGAAGATGGATAAAATACTTACCGGAGGGGCTGTGGCACCCGAGTGCCCAGAACTTAAAACACAACTGAACTATTCTCAGCAAACCCCAAGCAGTGAAGAGGGCCTGGAATCCAATCCTGAGCCCTGACCATGCATGCTCCAGCAGAATCCCAACACACAGGGGGCAAATTTGGAACTCCAGTCTCAGGCAGTAAGGCTACGCCCTGTGTCTAAGGCCAACCTGAGATGCATGAGAGGGAGCAGCTGGCCCAACCAGACTATGCTCAGTGAACTCCAAGCAGCAAGCAGGGCCCAGAATCCACCCCTGGGTCCTGACCACACTTGCCCCTGTAGAATTCCAAAGCAAAGAGCAAACTTGGAACTCTGCAGAGTAACCTTGGGCTACAGCGGATTATGTGTGCTAGCTTGAGGGGAGATTAAGTGACCGCCTCACTGAAACAATATCTCAACTGGCTCCAGTCAGTGTGGTGAGTAGGCCCCTAAAATAGAGGTGTACAGTGGGTAAATAGGGCCAGTAGTAAAGTTCCCTCCAACTAACTGTAAGACTTTGGTGAGTCTGATAAGAGTGAGAGTGACCCCTTCCTACACACAGAAAACATCAGCAGAGTGAGGAGTGTGCAGAGGACTCCCCCAACTTGAAGAAAATCAAAAGGGCTTATGAGACATGAAGGCACATAATAGGGACACAGTAGGGCCTCAGTTGACACAAACATTATAGACAGGGAGATTTGATGACCTGGAATAACCTGAAGATAACATAATAGCAGGAACTAAAAGTTGACCTATATCAATACTACTAGGCTTGTCAGCCCAGAAAGAATATAGACTCACCCAACAGGCCCTGCAGCAGGAAGTCAGGTGACTGGCCCACCTCTTCATTGTGGAACCCAACAATTGGACAAACATTAGCTTTACAGTAGGACACCAAGATACACACTACCAGCAGTGGACACTAGTGGCTCTGAAGGACCAAACACTAACTCAAATGGGGAAAATGACAAAATGAAGAGCAAAATGCAGTCTCAAACATCTAGTCCACCAGAAGCAAGTACAGGAGATATTGAAATAGAGGACTCCAAAAGTAACACAACAGAAGTCTCCAAAAAGAGACTGAATGAAATAAAAAAAAACAACTCCATGAGGCCATAGAGGAAATCAAATTAGAAGTACTCTGCCATGTAAACATAGAAGTAACAACCTTAGTAAAGGAGTTGCTGTGCACAGCTAAAGAATAGGAAAAAAAGTATAAGAGCATGGGAAACTGATTGAAACCTTGAATGAATAATATAGAAAACAAGCAGAATTCATGAAGCAAATTGAAAGAGATATCCAAGAAACAGAAAAATTCTATTCAAAGCATGCAAAACTGTTTAAATGAATCTGAGGATAGGATTTCAGACCTTGAGGAAAGAATTGCAATTAGTGATCATGAAATGATAGAACTTTTAAAAATAACAAAGTAGCATGAAATTACAATCCAGAAGCTTCCAGATGATGCCAAGAGCAACAGTATAAAATTAATAGGCATTAGTGAAACTCTAGAGTCAATACAAACAACATATCTAAAATATTCATAGAAATAATAGGACAAAATTTCCTAAACATAGGGAACAAATCTGATATGCAGATAAGTGAGGCATATAGAATGCCAAACAGTCACAACCAAAATAAATCTACATTCAGACATATAATAATTAAGATCTTAGATATACAACATAAAAAGAGAATACTAAAACCTATTAAAGACACAAGTCACCTATCAAGGAAAGCCCATTAGATTCACAGAAGACTTTTCAGCACAAACCCTCAAGTCAAGACATGCTTTGAGTGAGATATTTCAAGCCCTGAAAGAAAACAACTTTCAACCCAGACTGATGTACCAAGAAAAAACTTTCATTCAAATTTATTGGAGAAACAAGGTACTTCCATGACAAAGAACAACTGAAGAAATTCACATCCACCAAACCAACCCTACAAAGAGAACTGAAAAACATACTAGACAGATATAAAAATGACCACAATCCCAAGAACTATGTAAAGAAACCACCAGGTAGGACAAGCAATTAAATATGGGGGAAAAGCAGAAAGCAAACAATTGGAACATAACATGGCAAAGTCCAACCAGTACATATCAGTGATATCCACAAATGTAAATGGCCTCAATTCATATATCAAAAGAAATAGGTTGACAGAATGGATCAAGAAACATGATCCCACAATATACTGTATTCAGGAAACGTATCTGACCCAAAAGACAACTCATAGATTAAAAGTCAAAGGATGGAAAACAGTGTTCCATGCAACAGGAACCCAGAAAAAAGCAGGGACAACTATTCTATTTTCAGACAATGTGAACTTCAAACCTAAAATGATTAAAAGAGACAAAGAAGGTCACTGCATGCTTCTAAGCAGAAAAATTCAATTATAAATATATATGCACCAAACACAGGAGCACCCAACTATATAAGACAGATACTAATGGACATGAAAAAATCAAATACACAAGAAGGCAATTATTACAGTGGACATTAACAGCCTACTGTCACAAAGAGATAGATCAACTAGACACAAAGTCAACAAAGAAATAATAGACCTGAATCATACGTGAGAGCAATTGGACTTAGTAGATGTTTACAGTATTCCACCCAACCACATCAGAATACACATTCTTCTCAGCTGCGCACCGAACATTCTCCAAAATAGATTACACATTATCCCATAAAACATTCTTAAGTAAATGCAAAGGTAT
Organism: Dolichotis patagonum; assembly: GCA_004027295.1. Lineage (NCBI taxonomy): Eukaryota > Metazoa > Chordata > Mammalia > Rodentia > Caviidae > Dolichotis > Dolichotis patagonum. The sequence goes on along the minus strand of PVJX010012774.1, from coordinate 36,966 downwards.
TGAAATTATCCCATGCATAATATCTGACTATAGTGCACTGAAGTTGGAAATTAATGGCAAAACAAATGGCAAAACATGCACAAATACATGGAAATTTAATAGCAACCTTTTGAACAACCAGTGGGCTACAGATGAAATTAAAGAAGAAATCAAGCAAAACCTACAATTCAATGAAAATGCAGACACAACATACTGTAATCTCTGAGATGCAATGAAAGTGGTCTTAAGTGGGAAATACATAGCAATAAATTGTCAGAAAACAGAATGAGCACAAATAAACAACCTAATGTTTCCTCTCAAACTTCTAGAAAAAGTAGAGAAAGTTAAACCCAAAGCTCATAGAAGAGAGGAAATAGTAAAGATTAGGACAGTAATCTATGCAATTGAAACCCCAAAAAAAGTATACAAAGAATTAATGAATCAAAAAGGGTTTTTTTGAGAGAATAAACAAAAGTTGGCAAACCTCTAGCTAACCTTATAAAGAAAAAGAGAGAAAAAATCCAAATTCACACAATAAGGACTGAAAAGGGGGAAATTACTACAGATCTCATGGAAATTAAAAGGATCGTGAATACCTACTTTGAAAATCTCTACTCACATAGAAAAAAACACAGGAAATGGACAGATTTCTAGAAACATATGAACTACCAAAACTCAACCAAGAAGATATGGAAATTTTGAATAACTCAATATCAGGTATTGAAATTGAAAACATAGTAAAAAACTTACAAAAAAAAAAAACCCCAGGTCCTCATGGATTCATGGCTAAAGTCTACAAGAAATTTAGAGAAGAATTTGATGCCAATATTCCTTAAACTCTTCTGTGAAATTGAAAAGAAAGCAATCCTTCCTAAATCATTTCTGGAGTCAAGTATTACTCTCATACTAAAACCAGAGAAAGACCCAACCAAAAAGAACTATAGGCCAATCTCTCCATTATCCAAAAATTTCTATGCAGATTCAATGCAATTCCAATCAAAATGCCACTAACATACTTGATTGATCTAGAGAAATCACTCCTAAAATTCATCTGGAACCAGAAGAAACCTAGAATAGCAAAGGCAATTCTAAGCAGCAAAAGCAAGGCAGGAGGTATCAAAATCCCTGACTTCAAATTATACTACAAAGCTACAGTAATAAAATCAACATGGTACTGGAATAAAAACAGACCTGAAGATCAATGGAATAAATTGAAAGATACAACCACAACCACAAACTCACTCAATCACCTTATGTTTGAGAAAGGGGTCAAACATGCTCACTGGAAGAATGACAGTCTCTTTAACAAATGCTGCTGTAAAAATTGGCTATCCATATTCAGAAGACTAAAACTAGACCCATTCCTATCACCATGTACTAAACTAAAATCTAAATGAATCAAAGATCTAAATATTAAAACAGAAACACTAAATGTGTTGGAAGAAAAAGTAGGTAAAAATATCAAAGATATAGGGGTAGGTGGAGAATTCATGAAAAAGAATCAAACTGCATGGGAAATACTTCCCAGAATCAATAACTGGGACCGCATCTTATTAAAGAGTTTCTGCATGTTGAAACATATTTCCAGCAGAGTGAAAAGAAAATCCACAAATTGGGAAAAAATCTTAATGGACTGTCCATCAGACAAAGGACTTCTGTCTAGAACTTATAAAGAATTAAAAAAAAATCCAGACCTTCAAAATTCAAAGACTCAATCCAAAAATGTGCATCTGAAATGAATACACAGTTCTCAGATGAAGAAATATGAATGACAAATAAATACATGAAAAAATGTTCTTCATCATTAGTCATTGGAGAAAGGCAAATTAAAACCACACTGAGATTCCATCACACTCCAGAAAGAATGGCCAGGATAAAAAAAATCTACCAACAACAAATGCTGGAGAGGCTGTGGGGAAAAAGGAACTCTTCTGCACTGTTGGTGGGAGTGTAGACTGGTGCAACCACTGTGGAAGTCAGTCTGGAGATTCCTCAAAAAGCTGGGTATGGAAGTCCCATTTGACCCAGCTATTCCACTTCTAGGCATATTCCCAGAAGATCTGAAAACATCATACCACAGTGATACATGTGCACCCATGTTTATAGCAGCACAATTTGTAATAGCCAGATCCTGTAAACAACCTAAGTGCCCATCCACTAAGGAATGAATTAAAAAGTTGTGGTATTTTTATATAATGGAGTACTACTCAGCAATAAAGAATGATCACATTGAGATATTTGTAAATAAATGGACACAAATTGAGACCATATTCATAAGCAAAATAAACCAAATTCAAATGTGTATATACCATATAGTCTCCCTAGTATAAGAGTTGGTAAGAGTATATATAAGATTTTATGGTAATCATGATTCCGCATTTCATTCTTTTGAAGCCTTTCAATGTTTTCATTCATAAGTTGGAATGGCTTTATTCTGTTTTGTTTGACTTATGTGTGATGGTAGGAACAGCTGTTTTGAAGAAAACAAAGCCTTATGGCAACCATTGCTGATTTAATATCGTCTTGCTCTGAAGTCCTACCATGCTTCTATTCTTTTATTACCATTGGTTCTACCACGTTTTGTCTTATTGGGATTTTAATATATGTGATAGTATAAACAAATTTTTTATTGAAAGTGAGATATTATAATAGCCATTGATCATTCTCTGTTATTCAGTTTAGAATGCCCTTCTTCCATTCTTTTGAATGGTTTTATACTATTTTATTATGTTTTATATTATTGTATTTGAAACTATGCTCAATGATAGCAGAGAAAGAGATATTTTGATAGCTACTGTTAATGTCCCGTTGTCTTATTGTAAAGTGCTGTGTTGCTTAAGTTGTTCAGTTCTGGTCTGCTTTGTTCTGCCCCTCTTCTGTTTTATTCTCTTTAAAATAAACAAAGGAACTATAGGCCAATCTCAATAATGAACATTGATGCAAAGATTCTCAATAAAATACTGGCAAATAGAATGCAGCAAATCATCAAGAAGAGTACACATCATGACCAAGTGGGGTTCATTCCAGGAATGAAGGGATGGTTTAACATACACAAATCAATAAATGTCACGTCAACAGAGCCACAAATGCATATCTACAGAGTCAAAAACAAAAAACACATGGTCATCTCAATAGATACAGAAAAAGCTTTCGATGAAGTCCAACACATATTAATGATAAAAACCCTTCAGAAACTCGGGATACACAGTGTCTACTTCAACATTATAAAGGCCATCTATGACAAAACAACAGCCAATATTGTACTAAATGGACAAAAATTGAAAGCTTTCACTTTAAAATCAGGAAAGACAAGGATGTCCACTAACACCACTCCTTTTCAATATAGTTATGGAAACACTAGCCAGGGCAATCAAACAAGAGTGAGAAATAAAAAGAATAAAAATAGGAAAGGAACAAGTTAAATTATCACTATTTGCAGATGACATGATACCCAAAAAACTCCATTAAAAGACTACTAGAGGTAATAAACAAATTCAGCAGTGTAGCTGGCTACAAAGTCAACACGAAAAATCAATAGCATTCCTGTACACAAACAAGAAACTCACCAAGAGAGAAATTATGGAAATACTGCCCTTCACAATAACATCTAAAAAAATGAAATACTTAGGAATTAAAGAGGATCTTAGGAAATGGAAGGATGTTCCTTGTTCTTGGCTAGGAAGAGCCAACATTGTGAAAATGGCCATACTTCCCAAACTTTATACAGATTTAATGCAATCCAAATCAAAATACCATTGACATACCTCACAGATCTAGAGAGAACACTCCTAAAATTCATTTGGAACCAAAAGAAACCTAGAATAGCAAAGGCAATTCTGGGCAATAAAGGCAAGGCAGGAGGCATCTCAATTCCAGACTTGAAAATGTACTACAAATCCACAGTGATAAAATCAGCATTGTACTGGCAAAGAAATAGACCTGAGGATCAATGGAACAGATTGGAAGATGCAAACACAACTACAAAGACACTCAGCCACCTCTTATTTGACAAAGGGGCTAAATATATTCACTGGAAGAAAGATAGCCTCTTTAATAAGTGGTGTTGGAAAAATTGGCTCTCTACAAGCAGAAGAAACTAGATCCATGTCTATCACCATGCCCAAAACTAAAGTCTAAATGGATCAAAGATCTAAACATTCAAACATAAACACTAAATCTACTGGAAGATAAGGTACACAGAAGTCTTGGAAACATAGGGCCAGGCAGAGAATTCATGAACAAAATGTAAACTACACAGGAAACACTTCAGAGAATCAACAACTGGGATCTCACATAATTGAAAAGTTTTTGCACTTCAAAAGAAATCACCAACAGAGTGAAAAGAAAACTGACATAATGGAAAAGAATTTTACCCAGGAACCCCTCAGAAGGGACTTATATCCAGATCATATAAAGAACTGAAAAACTTTAAGCCCCCAAATTCGAAGACCCTCTCCAAAAATAGGCAATTGAGATGAACACACAGTTCTCAAATGAAGATATACAAATGGCAAATAAATACATGAAGAAATGTTCACCATCACTGGTCATATGAGAAATACAAATTAAAACATTTAGATTTCATCTAACTCCAGAAAGAATAGCTTCCATCAAGAAATCACCTGATAACAAATGTTGGCGAAGCTGTGGGGAAAAAGGAACACTGCTCCACTGTTGGTAGGAGTGTAGACTGGCACAACCACTATGGAAATCAGTATGGAGAATTCTGAGAAGGCTAGGATTGGAAGCTCCATTCAACCCAGCTATTCCCCTCCCATGTATTTTTCCAGAAAAACTAAAAAGTCCATGTCACAGTGATATATGTATACCTATGTTTATAGCAGCACATTTGTAATAGCTAAATCTTGGAAACAACCAAGATGCCCATCAACCATGGAGTGGAGAAAAAGATGTACTATTTTTATGCAATGGAATATTACATGGCTATGAAGAAGCATAATCTTGAGGCCTTCATATGGAAATGGAGACAACTTGAGACTGTCCGCATTAGTGACATAAATAAGAATCATATTTGTAAATATCACAGTGTGTCTCTAATGTAAAAAGCAATAAGAAATGTAGGAGTAATAAAACCCAAAATGTGTAATTGCTAGTGTAAAAAAGAGAGGAAAAGAAAGTACTCTAAAGGATATAACTGCATGTATGTTTGTGTGTAAGATGGATGAGCATATTACTGTTTTTGTTAGATCTTGGTGTAGAACTGTTAACAGTCTCACTGTTTCAATGTCTACTTTGTATGTTTTAATTTTGTAACTTGAACAACTATTTCCAAGACGACCATATGTAATTTATGAAGTAGTGATTTCTTATTTTTTTTTGTTTTTTCTTTTTTTCCTTGAAATTCTGTATTGTTGCTACCCTTTTTTTGTTTTGTTTTCTCTTTAAATAAAATAAAAAAATAAATTTATTCATTCAGCAAAAAATGTTCATTTTGTAATATTCATTATCCGATAATATTTTTGACTAGGAGACTCTTAAATGCAAAGACAATTCCTATTTTCAGACAACTTTTATGTAATTAAGCAAATTCCAGGTTTGGGAGATTTTGTTATTTTGTTATTTAAGCCTGTCCAAGGGAGCCCCATCAAAAACATCAAAAATGGGGTCAGAGACTCCCCAGGGTAAGTGAAGTCACTGTGTGAGATATGACACACTGTCTCAGACTTATAGGCTGGAGATAGGTTGGCCTAATATTTCTGAGGAATTAGAGAGAGTGTTATACTTTATGGAAATATTATAAAAAAAACAAATGGATGCCATCACATTCCTCTCTGATATGCTATGAAGGACTAACACATCTGCTCACTGCTAAGAATTATGTACTATTAAAAGTTCCATTGTACCTTTCACTGGGAATTTTCATCCACCTCAATTAACATTATGCCACTTCACAAGGAGTAATTCATAACAAATTACATTTTAATTTGGGGATACAAGTCTTCAACTCTTTGCTCAGAGTCAATCTAAAGAGATTTCTCAGCTACAGAGCTCTTCACCTGATTGCGTGAGATCTCAGAAGAAATTGTGCTACTAGCAAGCTTCTCTTTCTTCCCAACCATTGATGTTCTTGCCTTCTTAGAAATCATCTCTCTGTAAACCATCACTATGAAACTCTACATCTCAATGCCTGTACCCAATCTCCACTTACCATTTCACATGCAAAAGTTTTATAGGCTTTGTGCAAAGTGTAATATATTTCTAGCTGGATTCATTCATAGAGACATAAATATTTTGGGTTTTTGTTGTGAAACAGAATTCAGTTTTACAAATGGAAATTTTATAAATTCCATTTATATTTATATTAGTTTTCTGCGAAGATAATATAATTACCTACCTCTCTGAGTGTTTTTATCCTTGAATTTGTTTTTGGGTGACTTGGTATTAAGACAATAGTTTCTATTTTTGTTATTTGTTGGATTATATTTTTTTAAGTTTTCACCACTTTAAATTTGGCTCATAGTGAACTCTATTTTCTTTTCTAATAGAATCTAATAGTCTCTACTTTTAATACTTTAATTTTCCTTATTCTTAACTATCAAATTTTTAAATTATGAAGTTATTTTTTCCAGTTTTTTAAAAAAATTTATTTCATTTCTATTTTCTTCTTTCCAAATCAAGAATTAAAATTTGGAAGGTAAAACCAAAATGTTAAACCAGAAAGGTAAATTCAGGATGTTCTTGTATTTTAATTTTCCTTTCTAGTCAATTGAAAACATCTAACATTTAGTAGCATTAAGAATCTCAACACTTAAATATTTCTGCATTTGAAATGCATCTATTTGTAGGAGAAGTCTTGTAATTACAGGCAATTAAGTATTTATCATGCCTTTCCATGAACACTTTGATTAGCGTCATTTCATTGTATAATATTCATCACTAGTGCCACTTTATACCACTTATTTTTTAAATGTATACAAAAATTGCATTGAATGATGAAATAATGAATTTCACTTTGAGCTACTGATATTATGGTAATTTGTTCATTATTTAGAAAAAAGAAGTACTTTTGTTGGTGAAATTTTCATCATCTTTGCATGCAGTTATGGAAGTCTCCATGTGTCTGTCATTAAACTTTTTATGAATTATCCCCAAATATGCTAGCCTTTCTGCTATGTTTCTTTTTGATGATATTTATTCATAAATCTTCAACTGATTTTCATCAAGGCTGGAGCACTATGAATAATTTATCGTATATTTTTTACACAAAGATTTCATCACTTAGGTCATTTTTTTAGAAGTAAAGTAAGTGGAACCTATATTTTTTCCAGAGAAATCAATCCAAAGATCATTTTCGTGTCCTTGCTATCACCTGAAAATTTGTTGAGCATTTGGAATCTAATCATTAAACATGTAAAACAAACAATGAGGCAAAAACAGTGAATAAAACAGATGATCTCTTGTATGTCATGAGCAGGATGCCAAATAGGAAATTAAGGGAATAATATACTGCCTTATCTATGTTGAGTTTATTTTAAGACTCCAATGGGATACATGATACTGTAAAACTTAATCCTATAGGCTAGTTTCCTTTTTTTCCTATACATAAATATCAATGATTAATTTTCGCTGTGTAACTTACAAGAAATACTGTATAGCTTATTTATATACCTGAACTGCCAGAATCACTACTACTGTACTTTAGCAAAATTTTAAGTAAAATAAGGATTATTAGAATACAAAGTGTAAGTCTTTATGATGGTTATCTGACACCCAAGATGGCTACTAAGTCACTAATTTGCAGATAGCATAAAGAATGTGGAATTACGGACCAAAGAATGATTCACATCCAATGAAGGTCACAATGAGACAGTACAAAACTTCATAATACTCCCCATTGTGTGCGTAATTCAAAACTAGTGAAGTGTTTATTTCCAGAATTTTTAATTTAGTATTTTCAGACCCTTGGTAACTGTGGTAAGAGAAAGTGCAGAAAATGACACTCCAGATAAGGAGCTAACTACTTATGTGCACTTGTGAAGGGCCAACCCTTATTATTCCTGGGACATCATGCTCAACATCCATCCACAGTTGTAACAGTAGAACAAATCCAGGTGCAGAGGTGAGCTAACTAGAATTCAATGGAAATAGCAATAGCAATTCTATCACTGCTGCTCTGTGTCCTAGTATGCCCTAAAGATTAAACATGGAGAATTTCATTTAAATAGATGCATCTTTCTTGTCATCTTTTTCTAATAACCAGATAATTCATGTAAAGATTTTCTAAGGATAAGCATATGGTGAAGAACTCACAGGGTACTATGGGTTGAGATCTTGAAATAGTCTATAACATTATCTTTTTCCAATTCCCAGCACTCAGAATGTTTGAAATATAATAATTGCTAAAAGTGATTATTTTCTTCTTTACTGAGTAATAGTAATAAATGTATAAAATAATGCTCAGCTAAACACAAATTGATGAATGACAAAATAGCTATCCTTATTTCCATTATGCTAAGTGAAATCCAAAGCACTGAGAAATTCCTGTACCCACCTGTATATCTAATTTCATTATTATACTTAAAAATATTGATCTATTTCCTTTTATCATCAAGAAGCATATTTAATTCCATATGTTACACAAATGTATTTGAAATCACTAAACTATGTCTATTTTCTTTGGTAAATTTCCAGTCTTCATTTAAGTAAAATTATCTTAAAAGAGTCAAACATTCTGGGTTACCTGAACATTAAATCATATTTTCAAATGAGAATTTACACAACCCACTCAGACAAGGTCAGAAATGTGCTTTTCTAACACTAACCTTCTAAGTATCTTTCAGTCAAACTGTGAGTTATAGTCACAGTGGCACTACTACATTTTTAGAAATAAGTAACCATATTATACCCATTGTAAAAGTGTAACAAAAGATTGAGGAAATTCACATCATTATGATATAAGAAAAACATGAAATAAACATATAGTATTTGTAAATTCATTGAGAATCTCAGTTATGTCAATAGCCAAGTTGTTTTTTGTAATAACATATAAATAAAATTTACATTAAATGGAACTGTATTCATAAAGTGGGCATGATTTCAAGTATCAGCTACCTTCTGCCTATATACTATGGGAAGTTTGTTCCTATTTCCCTTCTTTTGAGAATAAAAAGAAAATAAATATAAAAAGATTTCTCTGGTATAATTTAGTACTTTAACATCTTATAAAAGAGTAGACCAACACTATATGAATTAGCACATATCATTATGTATTTAATAACCTGGAAATAAGGACAATACTTGAGAAACACTTGGTACTAATAAGTTCCAGAATATTATATGTGTATTTGTAGATGGAAAATTTATGATTCTTAGTCAATTAACTACACTGATATTAAAATAAGAGATTTTTGCACAGGAAGGACAGGCATTCTTGATTACATTTGACCTCAAGATATTTAAAAACTAGATCTCTGTCTTGATTACTTTTCTCTCCTTGGTAAGACAAAATACCCAACATACAAAATTAAAGAATGAAAAGTTTATTTAGCTCACAGTTTGTGGAGGTTTCTGTCTTTATAGCTGGCTCCAAAGCAGAGTGGCACATGGCAGGAGGCAACAGTTCATGGTGGCAGAAAACAGCACAAGCAACAAGAGTAAAAGGAGGAGGGCATGGAGAGAAAACTCTTTCTGTCCTTTATACTGTATGCAGGCCACACCCACTTGGATGCAGCACTCACACCCATAATCCCAGCATTGGACCACCAGGAATCATTCACAAATGCTAGATGCCTGCCTCCATGGCTGCGTGAGGCTTTGGGGGGGCATCCAGACTCAAATCATGACAATCCTTTAATGTATCTTATTTTATTATTGTCTGATTGTTGCTTTATGATCAGAACTCTATTTGTTCCTGACACTTTATCTAGGCAATTTAAACAATTATGTGAGTATCCAACTCACTAGAATCATGCTGAGAAATATACCTATACTCTGGTTGAACCCTATGAGAGAACCCTTGTGTTTTTCTCAAGAGTTATGATTTTGCATAATTTCATTGTTATATTATAAAATTTGTCTTTTTCCAATCCAAAACTCTTTTTCATGCCTTTATTATTACCCACCTTACAGTTTCTATTTAATTAGTTATTCTCTTAGATCAGATCATTCATAATCTACTTCTCTTTGCTAAAAGAGTAAAGTCTAAATGTAGTTAGAATGAAAAAAAGGACACAAATTATTTCTATACCTTCATTTACTCCATTTATTTATTTGTAATTTACTTTTTTAGCACTTATAATCTGACTTCTATATCCTTGTAATAATTATATTCTTTTTTAATGTAGGTAGACAAATACAAAATAGATATATAATTTTTTTAAACATAAAAATTCCAAATTTTGCGGAGTATAATGTAACATATTAATACACATATACAATGAGTAAAGATCAAGTCAGGGCAGTTAATATTTTATATTTTTATCATTTCTTTATATTTGAAGCCTTTTAACTCCTCTTTTCTGGCACTTCCAAAATTTATAATACATTATTGTAAACTAATCAATAGACCTTATAGAAAAGTGGACATTTTTAAAACTATTGCCCTATTGGTTTTAGCATTCAATAGCAAAGTTCTCCATCATTTTCTCCATAGTAAATAAAACATAGCATAGATAGATGAGCATCAAATATTATTAGTAAAAGGAAAATGATTCACAAATGAGACATTCCATTCAGGGCCATAGTGGACTTTATAATATTTTCCTAAGGAAATAGATTCTTATATACAGTCATGGGTAGTGCTTATCATTAGCAAACATACTTCACCTGAGCAGACTCTATGAAGTGATGGAGTATGAAAGGTTTGGGTAGATCATCTACTTTAGTGAGTGAGTTTGTTTCTAAAGAGAGAGAGGTTTCTGAAGAAGGAGAGGTGCCTCAGAAAGGACTGTAATATGTGCAAGCATTGATCAGACACAATTAGGCCCTGTGAATGAAAGACATGAAAAGAGACCAATAAGGTTAGTTAAGCTTTAAAAGATTAGACTGCAAATATTGAAATGGGATCATTGTGTCCATCTTCCTTATCATACAGTTCTTGTGCACTATCCAGGATTTCTTTATGTTTGATTTTTCATTGTGCCTTATTCACTTTTTCCCAATTGAATAACATTCACTTTAGAGAATGCCAGTGGTTTTTTTTTCTTTAGGTCTACATTTCCCATAATTTCTCCATTCATAGTTCCTTCATTAGGTGCAGTTTCATCAAAACACTACCTCCTAACTCCCGACCCCACCAATAACGGATTTTTGGCCTATGATTCTTAAATTAAATTTATATATAGGACCTCTACTAAATATAGTGTATACATTAACATTCACTTATAAAATATGTGTGAAACAGATTCAGTAATTATCATAACTACTTCTGTTTTCAGTCTTAGTTTGTCTTAGATGTCCCTTAAGTTTTTGTGCTTCCAAATTATCAAATAATATAATTTATACAACATTCAGACAGCGGTTAGGAGACAACGATGTTACCAAGAATCCAATGTATTTAAAGTTCTTGTGACTAAGATATATGAATATTATTTAAATAATAATTAATGTTTATTTAGTTATCAATAAAGAACTCAGATTGCCAAGTGCTCAACAGCTTCTAAAATGGTAGCATAAAGTAATTAGCTAATCATGTCAAATTTAAGCGCAAGAAAGAAACATTGCTTTGGATTAAATAAACTAGTGAAAAAAAAGGAGTCAATCATTTCCCAATCTTATCAGGAACACTGAATTATCAGGAAATTATTTGAAAATTTTAGTTATTTGTTCAAGCCAAGCTGGATGTATGTTTTTCTTTCAAGTATTCTCTATGTTTAATACATATTAAAGAACAGTTGCCTGCTACAATTATTGAGGAGTAAGAATTACAGTTCTCTTAATTCTTTTAAGTAAAAACCAATTTCTAGCACGTAATCCTTTGACTTTTATCTTCTTTTTTTAATCAAAGATTTACAATGATTTTTTTACAAATAGCTTTCTAAAATATACTCAGTAAACAATAATTATTGCTATTTCAAGCTATTAATTTTCTACATTAATTCATAAATTTTTTTACATGTAGGTAAAAGTGTTCATGTAAGCACTGTAGTAGTTTGAAATGTAAATAAATTCTGATCAGTAGGCTTTTCACAAAACTATGGAAATTTAGAGAGATACTTAGAGACTATGATAATTGCCACTTTAGTTTGGGCCTTATTTTTCTACTTTTCACTTAACTGATTTATGTTTTGACATAGCTTGACAAATAAATTATGATTTTTGGGAGATTTTTCTAAAAACATCTTCCAATCTCCACTATATTTCAGAAATTATCCTCTTGTATTTCTGGGTAGCATTTCATGGCTTTATCAAGTTATAAAATAAGCTTTCTTTATATATGCTGAGTGCTCCAACTAACTCTTACTTACATAAAAGAGCAAGTAAGTTTAAAAAAATATTTTTGTGGTTTCATATTTCCTTTTGCAGAGACACAGAGCTTTTGACAAAAAGCGCTGATTGATAATCTGACTTTCAGGGTGGTATTCCTGGTAACACAATTATCTCACTACTGCAGGACTGAAAATTTCTCTCCTCCTTTGAGCTCACACAAGGATACAATCACTTGGTCTGTCCGTTGATCCGTATACATTCCAGTTTCATCTCTTTCCATGTCACTGTTCTCATTCAAGCCCTCGAATACAAGCACAATTCATTCCTGACCTCCCGGCTTGATATCTTGTTTTCATTCTGGCTGCCTGAATTGCATCTTGAACATTACTGCCAGATTAATATTTCCATAACATTATTTTCAAGTTTATGATATTATTAGATTTCTCAAGGAGTTTCAAATGTATGTCACACGTTAAAGGATGCTCAATTTTTAAATATCTCATTCTGTGCTTCTTATACATCTACTCTGTCTTCACTCACTCTAGTGAACAGCTAAAATTCTTATTTGCTAATCACTTAGAAAAATCACAGAAAATAGATAATTAATATTTAAATTTCACACATTAAAAGCTAAAGTGCATCACTAGCTCCTGTTACTTGAGTTTTATTGAGTGCTCAATAAATAATGAATAAGTAAATCAATATATTATCAGATTATCCCTATATTAATATCTATCTTAACTTATTAACATGCTTTAGTTTCATCTTTTAAAACATGAGAAAAAGAAAAGAAAACCTAAAATTAATATATTATAAGATATTTGTCCTATGTGTGAAACTGTGTAGTATTATTTAAAAGTGGACTTCAATTATTGTATTTATTGAAAATTCTAGGGCAAACAATCAAAACAAATTTTGTAAATTGTGTAATTAACATATTAAGGCAAGAGAGAATATATAACATAAAATCTCAAGTAATATCAAAAAAGGCAGAGGAGAAAAAGTAAAAAAAGATACAAGTATGACAAATAGAAAACAGCTACAAAATTGTATAAATTCAACTGTATCAGTAATAGCTTAACACATGAATTGCCTAAGTACCCCAATTAGAAGACAGACATTGCCACAATAGTTTTTAATATAGGCTCAAACTATATTTGGTTCTCAAGAACACATTTATATAATTACATAGTAAGATAAAAGTAAATGGGTAGAAAAAGATAAACATATACACATATATATTAGAATTAATCAAATGAAATTAAAATAGCTATATAAATCAGTCAATGCAGATTTCAAAATAAGGAAAATCATGATTAATAAAGAGCAAGAATATTTAGGTAAAAGAACTCAATTCTATAAGAAGATGTGATAATTCTTGACATGCACACACCCAAATATAGAATATCAAAATCTGTGTACAAGTACTGATCAAACATTAAAAACTGAAAAACAACAGCAAGAAAAACTCATACTAGAAGTTTTCAGTAATTCTCTTTCTTTGGAGTATAAATGCCTAAAAATCAACAAAAGTATAGTTTACATAAACAATAGCCACACAGTGAATTGAATTGGCTTTTATGGAATACTATACACTGACACAACACACGTATGATGCAAGTTTACACGGAATATTGACTATTTGAGCCATCTAACAATGAAGCACAACTTTGTTAATACAAAAAGTAGATCATACAAAGTTTGTTCTCAAACTTCAATGAAACTAAACTAGAAATCAATGACAGAAATAGCAGGAAAATGCCAAAGTAGTGATTAAACAACACATTTCTAATTTAAACCTATACCAAGGACAACTTTAATTACTAATTTAAATAGATACTAATAAAAAACAGAAACAAAACTACAAGTCAAATTTGAGAACTCCAAATGTAGTTTTTACAGGGAAACATGTAGTATTGAATACATACCTATATTAGGCATTAAGAAATATTTATACAAAAGGAAGTATCTAGGTATCTACCTTAGGAAATTTAAGAAAGAAAAACAAAACAAGTAGAAAAAAACCAGTAATAAATAGAGTGCAAATTAATAAATGAAAAAATAAAAACAACAGAGAAATTAAATTAAATACAAGTTTGTTTCTTTGAAAAGTGCAGTAAAAATAAGAAATTTACAATCAGACTATCAAGAAAAAACAATGGAGGCCAGGGGTTTAGCTCAGTGGTACAAGTGTCTGCCTGGCAAGAGTGAGGTCATGAGTTCAGTTCTTGGTATCTTTCCCCAAAAGCAAGCAAGCAAGCAAGCAAGAAAGAAAGAAAGAAAAAAGAAAACCACAAATAATCACAATATAAATAATAAACCAAGGGCCTTCTCAACTGATCCCACAGTTGATAAAATGGAAATAAATCTCTATCAAAATAAACTTTATATCAGCAAAGTTGATCTCTTAAATAAAATGCACCAATTCCTTGAAAGACAAATAGAGTAGCTATAAAAAATTCACAAATTTATAGTCAATCTGATATACTTGTATCTATCATAGAAATTGAATAAAGAGTTAATATATTTATACAAAACACAAGAACAGGAGAAAATAAATTTTCTGATGAATTCTACTGAATGTTTAAGAAGAAAATAATATATTTTTGCTTTCATAAATAAAAATCTTTCATAAAAAACTAAGAGGAACACTTTCAAACTTTTCTAATGAGGCCAGCAGCACCTTTGCACCAAAACATTGTAAAGGCATCATGTGGCATCTGAGCTGTGAACATATATTTCTCCTGGTTATATTTGTAAAGTGCACAAAAATTTAGCAAATTAAACTCCCAAAATATATAAAATATCTGCTCACCATGATCAGGTGGGATTTATTCCATCTATGTAGAACTAATTCAACAAATATCAATTACTATAATTCACCATATCAACAGGTTAAAAAAATATCCTATGATCATGTCAGTTTACTCACAAATATTGTAAAACATCCAAAATCCATTCATCTTACTGCAAAGCTTTTGCACATCAAAAGAAATCAACATTGTAGTGGAAAATCTCAGAGTGGGAAAACAGTTAGCCAACTCTTTTTCATATAAAAGTCTTCTATCTAGAACATATTAAAAAATTGAAAAAACTAGACTCCCACAAATTCAAAGACCTAATCTAAAAATGGGATTCTGAGATGAATACACACTACTCAGATGAAGAAATACAAACAGAAAATAAATATGTGAAAAATGTTCAATAACATTGGTCATTCAAGAGATGCAAAATAAAACGACACAAGAGTCCATCTTACTCCAGAAAGAATGGCTATCATCAAGAAATCAAGCATTAACAAATGTTAATAAGACTGTGGGGGAAAAGCAACATAATACACTGTTTTGTGGAGTGTAGACTGGTACAAACCAGTGGAAATCAGTATGGAGATGGCTCAAAAAACTAGATTTAGAGGTCCTTTTGGACCCAGCTATTCCCTTTCTGAGTATTTTCCTGAAAGAATTAAAATCATCATACCATAGCAATGTATGTACACCATGTTTATAGCAATACAATTCATAGTAGCTAAATTCTTAACAACCAAGAAATGGATCAACCAAGAAATGGATAAAAACAAACACATCATTTTTATTATGTGGAGTACTACTCAGCCATGAAGAAGAATACATTTCAGATTTTTACTAGTAAATGGTTGCAACTTGACACCACACTCAATCTGAGCAATAAGTTTTGTATATATCAACATAGTAATTCTAAATTTATATGGAAAGGCAAAAATGAAACTACACAGCAGGAAAATAGCCAGGAATATTAAAGATGAAAAACATAATTATAAGAAAAATTCAACCCGACTTTAGGACTTACTATAAAACATTCTGTTAGTGAGAAAATTAGATATTATTTGATGGTACTAGAACATTCAAAAATGCATATGCCTAAAAATAAATAAATAACAGTAATTTATTTACATACCATAGCTTTCATAAAAATTAACTAACAATAGATGATAGTCCAAAATGTAAAATGTAAGCCTACAAATCATCCAGAAAAAATAAGAAATCTAAATGACTGTGGATTTAATGATTTTTTTCTGAAACATCAAGAGCAGCATGGATGAAAGAAATCAGATGAATTTCTTTAAGACTGACAACTTCTAAGGGAGTAACTTTGATATGGGAATGAAAAGACAAGCCACAGATTGGGCAAATACACTTGCAAAACACATGTTCAATAAACAGCATATTGTAAATGCACACCCCCAAAGCTGTCTTAACACTAAACAACACAAAAAGAAATGACTTAATTACAGAGTGGGGAAAAGAGCTAAACAGACACCTGATCCAAGGCAAAAGCAACTGAAATGTGAAGGTGTTGAACATGCTGGCAAGAGTATGGGACAATGGGATGTCTTACTTATTCCTGGAGCGAATATAAACTGAGAGAGCCACTTCGAAAGAGTGGCAGTTTGCTACAAAGCTGCACATAGTCACATTGTAGAAGCCAGCAATACAGCCCTAGGTATCTACCCAAAAAACTTGAAAGCATACGTTAATAACAACAAATGCCTACTTGTGGAAGTTTTGTTCACAACTTTATTTGTAATTTTCAAAAACAAAATATAAGATGGATATCATAAGTGGTGAGACTTTAGTCACTTATTAAAATAGTATTCTACAATTTACCTCTAAAAAGGACTATCGAGCCTTAAAGAATATGGAGGAGTCTTCCAAACATATTCCATAGAGAGAGAAATCAGTTTGAGAAGGCTGACAATATCCGAGTAATTTAATTTAATTTAATTACAGTGAACAAAAGTGACTGATTTGACCACTAAAGCCAGATGTTTCTCAATTCTCTAGGTTTAACTGTGGACAACTGTAATGAAAGAAGGTTTTAGATTCTCCAAGAATTTATGAGCATTTTAATAAATGATAAAATATCTCTAAGTGTCATAGTAAAAACAGAACTTTGAAGTTATTGTGGAATTACCTCAAATACTTACAGGGAGGTCTCTGAGACTCATGAATACTGATGTGGCCATGAGTCCTGGGTTGCCGAGGTATTTCTCCTAACTTATATCCTCCTCTCTTTATATTCTTTGTGCCATTTGTTTTTTCTCAGTCACGCAACTGAGAGACATCAACTTGAGCAGGGACTGGCAAGTTGCCATTGAAGCTTGTGAGAATTTTAACAAATATGTATTAAATTGATCTGGGCTAAATTGAATCATTTTGAATGAAAGGCTAAAGATAGGCCCTAGGGAACTATAGACCAGAATGCATCATGCCCTTAAATGACAGATTGTGGAATGTATAATAAGATTTAAATCCCTTTCCACTTCAGCAAGTTTCTACTTGAAAAAATGGAAAACTTTCCTACACAGGAAATCATGCTTGTCTAATTTGTCATTATGATTTGAGGACAGAAATAAATGCAGAAGTTGTTAGATTTTAACAGTTCTTTTTCAAGTTTCTATAGAAAGACGTTTTTACAACCATATATCTGGAACTCGGAATACTATTTTGCTATAGATATGTATCTTAGTCATGCAAAACAGAAAATACAACATGTGCAATAATTTTTGCCGAGTATTTTCTTGCAATCTTTTCTTCTGGAGGGAGGAAAACCCAAAAAGTTTTCATCAAAGAGTACAAAGTTTCACGCATATCAGGTGAGTTAGAAATCTATTTAGGGCAAAGCATATAGTTAACAACACTACATTGTATACTTCAAAATCATTAAGAAAGTAGATATTATGTTAGGCATTTTACAATAATATTAATAAAAAGGGCAGAAACAAACATAAAAGTTGCACATAATTATGGTACAGATTGTAGTGAGGGTTCATTGATGTCTATCTACAAACTCATCAAATTATATGTATTAAATATAAATACTGTTTTATATAACAATTTTAGTCAATAAAGTGATTTAATTTTTTCTAGAACAGCACACCGCAAAAGAATTATAATATGAATCTTATGGAACTTTGAATTTTTTAGTGTTCACATTAAAGAAGGAAAAAAAGTAAGAATTTTAGTAGTTATTTTATGAAACTTCATTTTATATTTAAATTTTATATAAAAATTAATATAAAATATATAAATGTTACCTTCTATGGCACTTCTATATGGTCTTTGCTATGTGGTATATTTTGCAGTACATGCCAAATTGGACTGGATTTAGAGCCAGCAACCTCTGAAAAAGCCCCACATTGACCACAAAAGACCCTGAGGGAACATGTAACAGAACAACAAATTCTAAGACATTACCATATGTTCTTCAAAAAAATCATACATTATTATACATTCTGGAAAAAAATCAGCTGACACTTATATTAGACATTTAAGAAATCATAGAGTAAAGGTACTAAATTATATCATAAGTTTCTAAATTTAAGAAATGAAGGGAAAGAACTGAAGGAATAAATAGAAAAGAGATCAAGAACGTTTGGTATGATTGTCTAAAATTGATAATTGACATCACTGAAAAATTTCAAATTACATAAAAATAGATACTGTAAACTCAAACATTTATCAAATATTAAGACTGTCTTAGCTAGCTCCATCACTGTCACTCATAAGGTATATGATTGTCTGTTGCAATTGTGACTCTATTTATTATTTCTAAGAATTGGTAATATGCATGCTCCCTACTTTACTGCTTCACTGAATATTAAGTCTCATTGGGAAAATGTCCTAAAATTCATTACTCAAAATACTATTAACTTGTTCAATAGCTAACAATTGCAGATTGCAGATTTTCTAGTCACATAATTATCATTTGGCGTATTGTGAAGTGTTATGTTCTCTTATACATAAAATTTATTTTCATGTCCTGGAAAAATTTGCCACTTAGGTTTTTAAAAATGCTACAATCAATATTATTTTTAAAACACTACTTAGAAATGTATATCTCTTAGAACAGGACTATATTTCACAAGTTCAAATGAATCCTTGTGAGAATTTAATACATTTTATCTTGTGGTGTTTTAATTGCAAATTTTCATGTTAATATAAGTGAAAGATTAATAAGAACAACAAAACTTTGATATAGCTCTTAAAAGATATAGCATGAATTTTTGATTAAAGAGATATAATAATGATTTCATTAAACCCAATGATTTTCAAACTAACAAAATAACTACTGCAAAAGCAGTTCATTTACTCCTTATGAATCCTCCCATCACATTTTTCTGGTTTCCTCCTCACATGGTATCTTCATCATTTTTTCTCTGAAATACAATAACCAATTATTATTGGTCATTGGACATTAAATGAAGAGAGACTGATCTGGGCTCATGGTTTAGAGATATTTTAGTCCATAGTTGGTTAACTCTGCAGTAGAAAAGTCATGGTAGAAGGATCTGGTGGAAGACAGCTGGTCATGTCATGGTGACCAAGAGACAAAGATCAGTGGAGGAGCAGTGGAGGGAGACACACCCTTCTCACGTCACACCCTCAGTGACCTGCCTTTTTGGACCAGGCCCCAAGATACTACAGCACACTCCAATGAACTCAGCTGTGACTGAATCTATTGATAAGTAGTGTCTCTGTGCCCCAACCACCATCTAATTGTCCTGTCTGTGATAACATGAGGTTGTTGGGAGAAATCTAGGGGTAACCATACTATTTTCCCTCAAGCATCCAAAAAATTCTTTTACACCTCATTATACAAAATGCCTTTAGTCCATCTAGAAGACTTGCCAAAGTTTTAACCGTTCAAGCACTGCTGAAAAATCCAAGTTCAAAGACTGCTCTGAGACTTATGGTGAATTAGTAATCTGAGCTTCAGTAAATTTGAAATGGGGAAAAAATGATTTTTTATCCATTCATTGATTAATGGGTGTTTAGGTTGTTTCCAAGATTTAGCTATTACAAATTGGGCTTCAGGGCTGGGGATTTAGATCAGTGTAATACGCATTTGCCTGGCAAGCATGAGGTTGTGAGTTTGATCCCTGGGACAAAAAAAAATTGCACTGCTATAAAAATGGGTGCACATATATTGCTGTGGTATGATGATGCTTTTAATTCTTTTGGGAAGATATCCAGAAGGGAAATAACTGGGTCAATTTGGACCACAATCCTAGTTTTTTAAGGAGTCTCCACATGATTTTCACAGTGGTTGCATCAACCCACACTCTCATTGACAGTGAAGGATTGCTTTTCTTCCACAGTCCTGCCAGCATTTGTTGACCCTATGGATATATTTATTTTCTATTAGATTTATTTTTAATAATATGAAAGTGTTTTGCATTTGTGAATTAATGCTTAGCTGGACATTTTTTACTTTTGGAGAATGAGTTTTGGGAGGGAGGGAAAGATAAAAGAAAGTTAAAAAAAAGAAATATGTTATGCACATATAAAAACTCCCTATGTGGAATATAATCATTATGTACTACAAACATGTACTTATAAAAAAGTAAAAAATAAATTTAGAAGAAGTTTGATAAAATAAGGTACTTTCTGAATAGTTGAAAAAACTAATATGACACAACATATCCTTTAATATTATAGTAGAACTAAAGTTTAGATTACTATAAGATATTTTGCATGTTTACTCAAAATTTGAAGGCAGATAACAGTAAAACCAGTGTTATGGTTGGTGCCTGGATGTACCCCCAAAGTCTCAAATGGTTATGGTGATAGGCTTCTAGAAATATGTTTGATTCGTGATCCAACGCTGGAATTATGGTTGTGAGTTTTACGCTCATGTTAGGATGGGTTATGTATTACATAGAATATAAGGGACTTCTCTTCATGTTCTTCTCTTTTTTGGCTCTTGCTGCTTTTTCTATCTTCTACCACCAGAAACTGTTATTCTTCTGCTATGCCACCCTGATTTATAGCCAGCTGAGTATGATCTGGCAACTCCACAAACTGTGAGCTAAACAACTCTTTCCTTCTTTATATTGTATGCAGCCTGTAAGGGCAGATTTAGCACTCAGATCCATAATCCCAGCTCTCAACAATGAAATAGTCACAAACTAGATTCAGCTGCCTCCAAAGAGCACATCCCAAAGGCTGCATGAGGTGTTATGGGGGCATCCAGACACAAACCATAACATGAAGTTTTGAAGAAATTGAAAGAAACATGACACATCAATAATATATGATGGGAATACTTTCAAGATACTTATTTGAAGAAGGAAAGATTCATTTTGGATCAACTTTTTTAGGATTTCAGAGGGTAGAATTATACGATCAGCAATTTCCAATGCTTTTAGGCCAAGTTTCAGGACAAAAGCATCATGGTGAAAGGACATAGCAAAAGAATATACTCAACTCATGGCAGCTAGGCCAAAGTGAGAAAGTGCAAAAACTAGAAAGGAAGGGGTCAGGGTCCAGGTATAATTCCCAGTGTTACACAGCAATAATCCATTCCTTTCACCTCAGTTCCAGCTCTTATGTATCAATTTCCTGAAATCAGTCCATCAAATTATTTTCTCAAAAATATATTAACTCACAAATGAAGTAAGAAGCCTCATGATCCAATAACCTTCTGAAAACCCTACCTATGAATCTATGAGAATTTTGGGAGGCATTTTAGATTGATACCATAACAACATTCTGATGTATTTAGAAGGGAAAGAAATTATGTCTGGAGTTTTCCTTGAAAAGCAAAACAACAACACAAAACAAACTAAAGCATATAAAAATTATCTAGGGAATGAGAAAGGTGTTTACACCATGTGCTATTTTACACACAGGCAAACAATAGACATAATTGTCAAAATATGAATTATTATTATTGCAATTGGGTAAATGGTGATAGATTTAATTATACTATTCTCTGCTTCTTTATAAATTTGAAAATCTCTGTTCCTGTATGTATTGAAACACTTTGTATAGTAAAATTGAAATAAATTTAGCAGTGTTATATATTCAGAGTTTTTTGTAGGTCTTTACCTTCCTGTTCCAATGAGAGAGTACAATTATGTATGATGCTATTCATTAGAAGTATAGCTATTTAAAAAATAAATATCCAGATGCAAAACCCTAATATGAAAAACAGGTAAAGAGCATAACCATGTATTTGATGAAGAAAAATAATATATTTTCCACTAGTGGAAATATATCAGTTTTTCCAGGAAAAAAAGAGAAGTGTAAGAGAAATATAGTTTGAAATCACAGTATATATTTTCCTGTATTACTGACATTTGTTTTGACAGAAATTATAATAGAACTACTATTGTAATAAATATTAAATTTCATTAAAGATTTTGTGCAAAGGTACATAATAAAATAAAAATAATTAGATTATAATATGGACCAAAATGGATTTTCAAGTTATGCCAAGTAAAAATGATATGTGTGCAGATTAAATGTGTGGAATACAATATATATTTTTGCAGTTGTATTTGCCTTTTATGATATTCTGAGCAGTATATCAAATTAAGTGACAGCTTTGCTCTGTGACTTGAGAGGATGAAATCAATAATAATTTAACAAAATATTAAGAAGAATTACTCATATTTTTGAGGTAAAAAGTATTATTTAGAGAAACTTGCTTTTCCTTAAAAATAATGTATTGTAGCCCAAGTGTTTAAATTCATTAAAATGCATATATCAAATAAAAATCAATCATTAATTATTACTTAAAGGCTTATATTAAGATATTCCAACTGCTATTTTCTCAGCATGATATGCCAAAGAATTCAGAAAAATATTTTATTGCCATTCTCATGAATAAATCAAGATGAAGAAAGTAGAAATATATTTTTACATGAATATTAGAATTGAAAATATATGAAATACTTTCATTTATTTTATATTTGTCATCAAATCATCTCAAAGATACACAGACAGGATTAAGATTAAACTAAAATATATACCTATTATAGATATAACTGTAGAATTGTCATTCCAATAATATTTCAAGGTCTAGTAGAGTTTGCTTTGACTACTTTTAGAAAATTAGATTTTGTGATATCCAGAAAAACCTAAATCTGAAGAGATCTAGTGATGTTTAAAATGCTATCTCTACAGCAGAATATCACTATCTAAGTAAAAAATTTCACTGCAATTGAATGAAACAATAGTGGTCCTAGTTGGTCCATTTATCACTATTGCTACTTAAGTACAGTATAACATTTCCTATTTTGTGTGTGTGTGTGCTTGGAAAGATGTGATTAAAGGGTTCTTTGTCACTGTAAGAAAATATTACTTCACTAAATGTAACCATTAAAATATTTCTTAAATTGATATTTTGTAAGTGACTTATGACATTAGTAATAGCACTAATGGAACTGCAAACATATGCTGTATGTTTTTAGCTCAAACAGTACAAAATCCTTATACAGAGCTCAGTGTCCATTCTTAGTAATGAGAAGAGCCATTGAAAGAACAGATAAGCTTGAATCCTACTAGTTTAGACATTAGTATTTTTTATTCTATAGAACATAGATATGTAGAATCCCATGATATTATAGATGTAAGTACACATATAGTAATATATTTCAAATTTGATTTTTTAAACCAAGATTTTATATTTTTAAAGAAGCTAAGAAAAAAAAAGAATAATTAGGCATGACTCAATAGGCATGTAGAAAATAATTCTTTAAAATGAATGAGATTTTTATTAAATTTTGTTTGAGTATTTTGAACAAAGCTAAAGACAATTAATAAATAGTACTATGTAAAATTACACACTGTGGTACTTCCCTTAGTATGACCATACAAATTTCCATATGATCACTACTATGATACCAATCACAAATCACTTAGGGCAGATGCAATCTGGCACTAACCAGTTGAATTGGAAAGTTCTGTTATGAATGTAAGGCTTGAGATGTAGAAATAAATGTAGGAAATGGAAAATGCTTCTGTATTTGTAAAGTGCCAGATCAAAAATTAAATAGATATTAGACATTTCACTATGTTCTTGAACTCATATGCATCAAAAATTAAAAAGATAGTATTAATGTAAGTGTTTCAATCTTCTATGTAAAGGACAATATCATCTGTAAGTAAGGTCAGTTTGAATTTTTCTCATAATAAACTTTTTATTTCTTTGCTTTGTCTGATTGCTCTGGATAAAGTTTTGAGTATTATATTGAACAGAAGTACTGATAGTAGACATCCTTTATTTGTTCCAGATTTTAGAAAAATATTTTAATGTTTCCATATTTAATATGATGGTGAAAGTTGATTTATCATAAATAACTTTCACTTGATTAAAAATGTATACTATAACTATTCAAATTTTTTCCATGAATGGATGTTAGGTTTTTGTCAAAGGCTTTTATGGATCTATTCAGTTGATCATGTGAATTCTGTCTTTCCTTCTATTTTTATGATGTTTTTAATTTGCATGTGTTTAACAATAATTATATTCCTGAGATGAAGGCTACTTTGTCATGATACATGCTCTTTTAAAGGAGTTTTTGCACTGTTTACTAGTATATTGTTGAGGACCTTAGCATCTATGTTTATTAGTGATATTGGTTTATTAATCATTTCCTTGTATGATTGTAGAATGAAAGTAATGCTAGATTCCAGGAATGAGATTGGTAATTCTACTTTCCTTTTAATGTCAATAAAGACTAAGAAGAGTATCAGAGTTAGATCTTCTCAAAGTTTGTGTAGAATTCAGCACTGATTTTATTGGGTCCTGGCTTTTATTGTTTTTTTAAATTACTGCTCCAATATTATTTCCAAAATAGTTAAAAAATTATACCAGAGTGATATAAACATGGTGTATTTAACAAGACAATTTGTAATGGCTACATCTTGGAAATAAGTCAGGTGCCTATCAGCAGATGAAAGGATAAAGAAAATGTGGTTTTTATATACAGTGAAGTACTACACTATCGTAAAGACACATAAACATAAGCCATTTTTAGATAAATAGATGCACTTTGATAACATAATTTTAAGTGAAATGAATCAGCTACACAGGTTTAAATATTACTTTGTTTCTGTTGTGTGTGAACCCCAAAGATAAATAAGGACTGAAATAGATTATAGATATTGGGAAGTAGGAAAAAATATGTCAAAATTGACACAATGAGAAATTTGAATAAATGTTCAAATGTAAGGAGAGAGGAGAGGGAAGGGGGTACCTAAGGATTAAAATTTTTTAAAAAGAATGGAAGAAAAAGACAGATGCAGTGTTTTGTAAAGGAAGAAAATGATACAAATTTACATCTTTGTAAATGATACAAAGATGAGGGAGTTGAAGAAAGAATAGTTCTTACAAAGCCTTCTCAATGTGAAGATCAAACTCCTCCCACACACGATAAGAGATAGAATTTAGGTAGAAGTCAGGGAACTGAAATCTTAATAGTTGGCAGTCTGATGTCTAAAACATTTTGAACATTATTCACCTCATAACATTAAAAATAAGTGAAGTGGGACAATAGGAGAGGGTACTTGCTGACTTACAGCCAGACCTGATGTCACTGTGTAGCAATCACCCAGCTCTCTTCAAATGCCGAGTTGCACACCCTGTTATACCTGGTGAAGCAGTCCTATCTGAACACTAAGAATGGTTTCACTTAGTTTGATCCTCATGATGAATAAAGTTAAACACATTGGGAGTCAAATTGGATGTTGCATGTTAATCTATAAGTTTTACAGTCAAAAATTTGCTATATATTCAGAGAAGTGATAACTACAGTAAAGAAACCTACCTACAAATACATACCATTGACTATAACAGACCTGCCAGAATAAGACTGAACATAGTTTATTTTGGAGAGTTACTGAAGATATCCTGCAAAGCTACTAAATTGCTCTAGAAAACTGTCATCTGGATACTTTGTTAAATTAAAAAAAAACCCTGCACTTTTGCCTCCTTTTTGTATTCCAAGGGCTTTTGACAGTCTGGCTGAAGGGGTGAATGAGGACAAAGAGACATTGTATAAAAGTGTAAGGCACTCCCCTATGTGAACATTTACCCAAGCAAAGATTCCAAGTATCATAACATTACTAGATAGTATTATAATAAATAAATTTGATTTTTGGTTTTATGTGCACACTGGCTAAAAGTGAGTTGTCATAAAGTGGATAACAGGTATGAATGTGCAGCTTTGGAAATAAAGCAAGGTAGTAATCTGAAGTAATTCAACCATTCTAACAAAGATAAACTTGTGAAAAATAACAAAATCAATAAAATAAATAAAATTCAAGCTGAATAATTGTCAAGCTCTCAATTCATAACATGTTGTTATTTCCTTACACAGCTAGTTCCTCAATATCCCGAAATACTTCTCAGTCAGACCAAGGCTTGCATGTAAATATTGAATAAAAGCATCTGTCTGTAATAAAGTTGTAAATCATCTATACAACCACAAAGGAAACCTAACCATTTAGAGTTGTTTTTTATGTAAGTAGTAAATAAAGGCTTTTCTTCGCTATAACTACCATGGCAAGGGCAAGAATTCAAAAATCCAAAATGATACACACCAGTGTACTTTTGCGATTTTTTTCCAAAGAAGTGCATACTTTGGATTGTTCAGAAATCTAAGTAGCTATGGAGACAGGATCTGTTGACTCTTGCTCAGAAAGCCTGTGTCAAAAGTTTGTATCATTCTGGAAAAGCTTTCACAATCCTGGGAGTTCACAGCCCGAACATTCACATTGAATACAGGGTCACATCAGTTGGAAGGGTGCTACCTTGCAGTGGGAACCATAATTAGAATTTTAACACTTTCCACAATTAAGACATGTAGGCACTTGAGGTCTACTTTGAATGTAATTGAATGAAGTTATTATCTCTCAATTTTATGCTGAACATCATGCAATATATGTGGCTATGATGATTTTATGATGGAATAGAAATCTGGGCAAAGGAACAAAAATATATATATAATAATTTTTATATAACATCACAATTATATATGTATGTATGTATGTATGTATGTATATATATGCGTTATAACATAATTACATATATTCCTTTAAATGTGAAGAGGTTCAGGAATGTGGAAATCGAAACCCCAAAAGCAAATGACAAATTCACATACTATTTTTACTTTTAAATTGAATGTATTTTGATAGATTAAAGTATCTGTACAAATAGATACAATTTCAGGAAGTCAGCAAATGTCATCTATATAAGAAATTCTTTTTAAATGATGTTGAATAAATAATTTTTCAATACACGACTTCTTTGTTAGGCAAAGATCTTAGTGTAGTCTTAAATATTAGTGGAATGTCACACACCTAAGTTTTGGAAATAAAGGCATCTGAGATAAATATAAATGTAAGTTAAATATTGTAATAATGCCAAATAACTTCAACTTCATGTATAACATTGTAAATATTTAAAACATTATTTATAGATATATATGTATAAATTTAAACCTGTATTAATTTAAGAGTTAACGGTTCCTATGTTGTTATATTTTCTTTTTCTTTGGAAATACAGCTACTATAGATTTAAGTTGTATCTTTCAAATTTGGGACTGTTATTATATTCTCACACATGAAAGGGCAAATATATTTTACAAATAAGAAAAACTACCATTTATGTTTTAACCATACATCTTTTGATATGGGTTTATCTATTTATAGAAACAAACAAAACTTCCAAAAAGTAATGCATTACCTTAAAGAACTTATTCAAAATAATTAAGTACTAAAAGGTAATCTTTATCTCCAAATAAAATTTTCAACTAATCTTTAAAATATTTGTTAGAAGACATCATGAAGTATTTATAAGATGCATCAAATATCTTCTGAAATCTCAAATCCTATTTACTTTTCATTCTAAAGTAATAAAATCAGATATTAATAAAAATATTAAAAAGCAGCCTTCTATAAAAAACAAAATTTCATGACAAAATAATTAGATAATGACAATACACAATGCACATGTACCACAATCTTTTAAAAAAATGGCCAAAATATTAGTCTGAGTAGAAGTCATAAATGAAAAGACCATTATAAAAAAGAAAAAAATAAATAATAGCACAAAACTTTCTTTTTAATGAAATAAGAGAAACTAGCAGTATAAAAAAAACAAATTAGCACATTTATTGAAATATTTTTGAAACCACAGAGTAGAGAATTTGGGGAATTCTCTGAATTTCTCCCTACTTCCTTCTAGTCTATTTTTCTCTGTTTACATAGGTACATATTTTGGGTTTCTCACATAAGGGAAACCATATAATTTTTAATTTTTTGAGTCTGACTTATTTCACTTAACAAAATGCTCTCAAATTGTGTCAATTTGACTATGAATCTCAAGTTTAGAAGCTCAAAGGCAGAAGTAATAATTCACAGAATCAACAAAAAGGCTTATATCCAATTAAAAAAGCTTCTATACTGCACAGAAACAAACAACAGAGTGAAGAGGCAAACTACTGAATGGGAAAGTTGTTTTGTGAGTTATTCCTCAAAGGACTAATATCTAGAATATATAAGAATTCAAAACATTATTTATCTCAAAATACAAAACCTAATCAAAAATTAGAAAACCAAAATGTATAGATACTTTGCAGACCTACAAATGGTCAATGAATACATAAACAAATTTCAACATCAGTGACCACAAGAGAAATACACATTAAAAATACATTGAAATATCATCTTCCTCCATAAAGAATGTCATCAAACTATCCAAAAATAGAGTGAGAAGCCAGGTAAACCTGAGGAAGGAGACCAGCCCTCACACAGCCTCTCCGCCACCACCACCCTGGTGGACTGCATTAGAAGGCCCGAAGAATGGCCTTTCCCCTTGCTACTGCCATGACTGAGGTGAACTGCTTGGGAATGACCAGAGACCCGAGGGAATATCAGCTACATAAAAGGACTCAAAAAAGGGTACACAGGATGGGCAAGAGAGACTAGTGGCATGAAAAGCTCAAAGCAACAATAATAATGCAAACCAACAGGAGACTGAGGCTGGAGGAGCAACCACCTTGGGAAGAACACCAGGGCTCAGTAACCAACCCTTTTCTCTCAATTTAATTTATACTTTCTTGCTTTTTTCAATGTTTCCTTTTCTTTTTCTCCTTTTTCTTTTATTTTTCTCTTCCATATGGTTGGGGAGAATGCCAGAAAACTAATCACATCCTCCAAAACCCAGAGACCAAGTTCAGATAAGCCACTGAATAATTCTTCATTCTTTTTTTTCTACCTCCTGTTCTATTTGCTCAAACCTTTTGTCCTCCAGCCTTGTTTCTATTTTCTATCCAGTTACTTTTGTTCTGCACTATCCTTTCTAAATTTCTCCACCACAGGCTAAAACCTCCTACCAAGGGAAAACATTTTGCATACAAACTCCTAAATTATAATTGCTTTATTATGTAAGTACAGACTTTGCTCCTATGGACTGAAGTATAAAATCAATAGCTACCACAGAATGTCAGTTTCTAAATTATACTTGATGCTACTGTTACTGCTAATTTTGCTACTCTAGTTATGATGTCATATTTGTTGTAATCAGTGGTTCTCACTTCTGTAACAATACTGGGAAACTCTGGGGTAGTAACTTTACCCCAAGCTCTATAATAAAGGACTGGTGACTGAGCTAAACAGATACCAGCATCCCACCCTTAATTAACTGGGAAGATAGGATCTTGTGACAGACACAAGCCAAGGATCTCCTACATACAAAAGACATCCCTGAAGAACAGACTTTTCCTAGAGAGGCCCTGATACCAGTGATACAGCTACCCACTACAAAAACTCACAAGGATCATTACAGAAAAAAAAAGAAAGTTCTTTGAAATAAAAAAATGACAAGATGAAGAAACAAAATGCAATCTCAAATCGCTAGTCCACCTAGAACAAGTCCAGATGATACCAACACAGAAAAAATGGGAAGACATGCACCTGTAATTTCTAAAATGATAGCAACCAAAGTAAAGAAACAAATCCATAAGGCTACTGAGGAAATCAGATTAGCAATAATCTCTCAGGTTAAAAAAAAAGAAATTTCAACACTTACAATGAAAATTCTCAGCAAATCTAGAATAGAGATAGATTTAAAAATACTGATGATGATAGAAAGAGGATGGAAATCATGAATGACCAATATAGGAAAAAATAGAATGCATGAAATGGATTCAAACACATATCCAGGAAAGTGAAAATTCCATTGCAAGCTGGAAAAACTGCTTGAATGAAACTGAAGACAGACTTTCAAACCACGAAGACAGAATTGTGGCTACCAATCATGAAAGAAAAGATCTCATGAAAATAACAAAAGAGCAGCAAATAATTCAACAGCTGCAACACAATGCAAAGAAAAATAGTACAAGAATAATTGCTGCAAATGGAAAAGTAGGAATCAACTCAACATAAAGAACTATTTCTAGTAATAATGGCAGAAAATTTCCCATGCATGGGCAAAGAATCTGACATACAGATAAGTGAGGCATATAAACTCTAATTAGGAATAACCAAAATAAATATACACTCAGACATATAATAATCAAGATCCCAGAAATTCAGCACAAGAATGGAATACTAAAAGCTATCAGAGGAAAGGAAGAGATCACGTATAAAGGAGAATCAATCAGAATAATGACAGACTTCTCAACACAACTCTAGGTCAAGAAGAGCTTGTAGTGAAGTATTTTAAGTTTTGAAAGAAAACAACTTCTGACTCAGATAGATTCACCCTGTAAAACTGTCTTTCAAAATTAATTGAGAAATGTTACTTCTCTGACAAAGAACAACTAAACAAATTAAAGACCACTAAACCAAAACTGCAAAGGCTATTGAAATATATCATAGACAGACATAAAAATAACCACAATTATGAGAATGATAACAGAAAGAAATCACCAAGCAGGACAAACAATCAGAGAGGAAAAGTAGATAATGGCAGGTAAATACCATGACAAAGACAGGTCAATACATCAGTTTAAAACATCAGTGTAAATGGCCTCAATTCACCAATCAAAAGAAACAGAATTGTGCAGTTGATCAAGAGAGAAGATGCAAAACTCTGCATACAAGAAATATATTTAACTCAAAACTAAATTCATAGACTAAAAATCAAAAAATGGAAAACACTACTCCATACAACAGGAATCCAGAAAAAAGCAGGAGTAGTCATTCTGTATGTATACAAAGTAGACTTCAAACCAAAGATAACAAAAGAATTAAAGAAAGTCACGATATACTTGTTAGGGGAAAGATTCAAAAGGAAATGATAATCATAAATATATATGCACCAAATATAAGAACATTTAATTATATAAAATATTAATGGACATGAAAAATTATATAAGCAATAACACAATTTTAGTGGAAAAACAATATCCAGTTGTAACAAAAAGGTGAATCAACTAGACAAAAATTCATCAAAGAAATAATAGAGTGAATCAAAACTGCAAATAAATGGACTTGGTAGAAGTTTACAGAGTGTTTCAACCAACAATATCAGAATTTGTATTCTTGTAGGTTGCACATGGGATGTTCTCTATAATTGACCATATACAAGCCTACAGAACATGCTTAAGTAAATGCAAAGGAAATAAAATTATTTTGTACATAGTATCTAGCTACAGTGCAATAAAGTTGGAAATTAATGCCAATACAAACTGTTAGAACCCCATAAACACACAAAAATTAAATAACATCTTCGTGAACAACCAATGGGTAACAGATGAAATTAAAGAACAAATTAAACAAAATCTACAATCAAATAAAAATGCAAATACAACCTACCTGAATTTGTGGGATGCAATCAAAGTGGTCCTAACAGAGTTAATTTATAGTGGTGAATTCTTACATTAGGAAAATAGAAAGAGCACAAATAATCTAATGCTACACCTCAAGCTTCTAAAAATACAGCAAGTAATGCCCACAGGACGTACAAGAGAGGAAACCATAAATATCAGAGCAGAAATTAACATGATCAAGACTAAAAAAAATACAAAGAATTAATGAAAGAACAAGTTGGTTCTTTGAAAAAATAAATAAAATTAATAACTGCTAGCCAACCTTATCAAAGGAAGAAAAGAAAAAACTCAAGTTCACATAATAAGAAAGAGGTGAAATCACTACAGAACCTGGGAACACACTGAAGGTCACAATACCTGCTTCAAAAAGCTTTACTTGCAGAGGTTGGAAAACATAAAAGAAATGGACAGATTCCTACAAAATTGTGAACAAGCAAAGTCAAATCAAGATATAAAAATTCTAAATAACCCAATATCAGTTAATGAAACTGAAAATGTAATAAAAACCGATAAAGAAAAACCCAAATCATGATGGATTCGCTGTTGAATTGCACAAGAAATTTAGAAAATATTTAATTTCAATACTCCTCAAACTCTCTAATGAAATTGAAAAGGGAGCAATTCTTCCTAAATCATTCCTGGAGGAAAATATTACTGCGATACCAAAACCAGAGAAAGACCAAACCAAAAATGAGAACAACAGGTCAATCTCCCTAATAAAAAGATATGCAAAATTCCTCAGTAAAATACTAGTAAACAAAATGCAGCAAATCACCATGACCAAGTAGGATTCATCCCAGGAGTGCAGGGAAACTTCAACATACATAAGTCAAAAAACAACACACCGTATCAGCAGAGCCAAAGACAAAATTCATGTGATCAAGAGATGAAGAGAAATCTTTTGATAAAGTCCAATACTCATAATAAAAATCCTACAGAAAATTAGAATAGATGGTATTTACCTCATTCTGATAAAAGCCGTCAATGTCAAACCAACAGCCAACATTATATGAAATGTACAAAAATTGAAAGCATTCACTCTAAAATCAGCAATGAAACAAGGCTGTCTACTACAATCATTGATATTCAATATATATTTCTGGAAATACTAGCCTGAGCAATTAGATAAGAGAGAAAAATAAAAGGAATAAACATAGGAAAGGAAGAAGTAAAATTGTTATTATTCGTGGATATCATGTTATTTTACATGGAAGACCCCCCCAAAATACACCACAAGTCTAAAATTAAAAACCAATCTCAGCAACACAGGTGGATACAAAGTCAACACTCAAAAATCAATAGAATTCCTGTAAAAAAAACAACAACCTCACTGAGAGAGAAATTAGGAAGACCACACCCTTCACAAAGCATCCAAAAAACTGAAATACTAAGAAATTGATGTAACAAATGCAATAAAAGATCTATACATTGAAAAATACAGCACTCTGAAAAAAAGAGATTAAAGAGATCTCCGAAAATGGAATGATATCCCTTGCTCATAGATAGATTTTACAACTGGCTTTGTAAAAATGTCTTTACTCCAAAAAATAATATACAGACAATGCAATCTCAATAGAAATATCATATAGGTCTAGAGAAAACATTCCTAAAACTCACTGGGAAACATAAGGCCTAGAATAGCAAAGGTAATCCTGGGCAACAAAGGCAAGGCAGGAGTAATCACCATCTTTGACCTGCAATTATACTACAAAGCAACTGTAATACAACCAGTATGGTAATGGCAAAAAACCCCACTAGAGGACAAGTGGTTTTGTCTTTGACAAAAGTTCTAAATATGCCCACTAGAAGAAAATAGCCTCTTTAATAAATGTTACTGGAAAAAACTTGCCCATCAATTGAGGAATGGATAAAAAAGATGAGGTATTTTTAAATAATGGTGTACAATCATATATAAAAAGGAGAAATTTGATGATTTTATATAAAAGTGGATACACATAGATATCATACTCATATGTGAAATAAATGAAATGCACATGTGTAAGCATCATCTTGTCTCCCTAATATAAACAACTAAAAGCCTAAATAATATACAAAGTCTACAACAGATATTGAGAAACAGAAAGAAACTGACCACAGGGAAAGTACAACTAGGATGAGAGAAAGGAGACATGAAAGAAAAGAAAATCAAACAAACAAACATACAAAATAGCTAACATAATTATATTAGTAATAATTTTTAGTACATTTCAGGAATTGGATGGTCCTTATATTGGTTGATTAATTTTGCTTTCCTATATCTTATAATCTGAGCAAGTACTTTGAAGACAACAATGTGCAATATGTTAACTGTTGTTAATATTTTATTATCATGTTTTTAAACTCCATATTGTGTTTATTTTTGTTTACCTTTGTTTTTTTAAGGTAAAAAAATGCTAGTGAGGATGTGAGGATAAAGGAAGCCTTCTATATTATTGCTGAGAATATAAACTAGTATAACCACAATGAAAATCAGTATGCAGATTCCTCAAAAATCTAAACAATGAAATTTCATTTCACCCAGCTATCCCCTTTGAAATCTTCAAAAAGTTATCACACTACAAGGATATACATGTACCAACGATTATAGTAGTCCAATTTGTAACAGTTTAATTTGAAAGTGGTCTATAGATTCATAGACAGATGGATGGGTAAAGAAAATGTATATTGATGTTTTAGTAATTTATTTTTACATATTTTAATTCCTATGAAAAGTTTGTATACCATCATAATTAACTGTATAATAAATAAATATAGTCAATCACTGTGCTGTATTGCTCCTGTTATTTTAGAGGAAGTTTTAAAACTTGCCACAATTATGCAGGTAATAATCAGATCCTAAACTCTTTTGACTCTTACTCTTTCAGGGAAATGTACAATGTTACTAGGTTTATCCCTTCTTAGGTAATAATTTCCAGGATGTAATATATAAATACCTCTTCATTAAATAAGTAAAGAAACCTCCAGGGATCCACTACTAAAACATGATCTTGTGAGTGTCTCTGGAGAAAACTCCAGAGGCTTTAGAATTGTCTTAACTCAAAGTTCAGCATGACTTTTCTGAACAAAAGTTTCCTTACTTGCAAAAAGTTTATAATACTAATAGTAGCTTGCACATATACACTGACCGTTGTGTGCCTGGATTCAGTACAAAAAATGAGTTATATTAATTCATTTAATTCTTGCAATAACCATTTGGTATATCATTACTTCTACTTTATAGAGGACGCATGTTAAGGACTTTAACTAGTATGAGGTACCTGTGGGGATATGTTGGGATAACGTTTGAACTCACAGTCATTCCCTTCATTCACTAACATCTGTTCATGTATAATGTGCTCATACACATGGCATCCCTAGCTTTTGAAAAGTCTTCAAAAGTATTAGAAATTTGGAAATCTGGTAGAAGCATAAATATTAGTGTATTCGATTTAAGTAAAAAGGGTTGTAAAACTTGCCTGTGTGGAGAAGAAAACAAGGAAGCAAGGAAGGGAGGGACATGGGGAGGAGGCGGTGAAGAAAAAAAGTCTTAAAAATAAAAAATATACACATTCATATAAATTGAAATTATTCAATCTAAACCTCATGATATGATGTTATATACAGACAAGTTTATATCTAAAGTGTTTCCTTTGAAAACAACATTGCACCATCTCCCTTCAACCTTTCCCTTAAACATAGTAATATATTTTGCTTTATTGTTTAAATATTACCGGTATCTCTTTCAGATAATTATAGGTTCTCATGCTGTAAATATCACTCAGAATGCTTCACTTCATTTCCTTGTCTTAGTGTTGCGCGTGGCCACGAGATTTAGTTCGGCTAATTCACTGTGGGAGGTCGTGCCACGTTACTCTCACAGTTTAACGTCCCCGTGCTTAAGTTGGTTACCTTCTCTCTAGTTCATCCATCCACAACAGCACAGCCACAGGCAGACTGGGTGTATTTTGTCTTTTTTTTTTTTTTTGCCACTGGGGATTGAACTCATGATCTCAAACTTGGCAGGCAGGCAGTTATGCCACTGAGCTAAATCCCCAGCCCCTTAATGGGTATATTTTTACATCTATTTATTTGGACTTTTTCCTCACAAATAATTGTTGAAGTTTATTTAGAACACACTTGGCTTATCAGGGTTAGAGTGGGTCCCAGGATCTGAATTTTGTATTTTATTTTTATTTTTTATTTATGATATTGAACTCACAGTCTCTCGCTTGTCAGGCAAGTGCGTATGCCACTGAGCTAAACCCTTGGTTAGGACCTGACATTTTAATAAAAATTCCAGACTCTCTGATATTGGTATTCTAAAAATGTAATGTTGATGGTAAAAAAAATCACTATTTCATTTATTGCCATGATAACATTTAATTCTAAGGAAGTTTTGTTTCCTAAATGAGGAATAAAGAGGGTCCTAAAAGCAATATATGTATATATTTATATATTTGTCAGCATTAACTATATTTCTCTTAGATTTAAAAGCACCAGTAGAGCTTTCAAGTCTTGTTAGATTTTAATTAGCTTTTTATATTAAATTTGATATATTTTTAAAAATACTACTCAGAGATACATAGTTAATAGTTCCAAACACATCCATCCCCTCGTTTTTCCCTTATACCAGTTATTAAAAATACTTAACTGAACTCTGCTCCCTATATGTTTTATGTATAATAAATAATAAGTATTTTTATTTAAATGTTGCTTTATACTGCACTAACTTCATTTACTGTGGTTTTTTTTGTTTATAACCATTTATCTTTTTACACAGTTGTCATCCTCTATCACAAACTGTTTTGAAACTTTTTTAAAATTTTTTTTTATAATTTTATTTAAAGAGGAAAAAACAAAACAAAATAAAACAGAATAAAGGGTAGCAACCATACAGCATTCCAAGGAAAAAAGGAAAAGTACAACAATAAAACCTAGGAAATTATTACTTGACTAATTACATACTGACTTCTTGGAAATAGCTGCTCAAATTACAAAGTTAAAGCATGTAAAGTAGA
>PVJX010012773.1:0-49300 GCA_004027295.1 Dolichotis patagonum | reverse complement strand
GCATACATAGTTAGGCACCACATAGTATATGTAATTACTTTTGTCCTCCAAAAATAAAAAGTATTTAAAACCATATTTTAATCCATATCACCATATTATACTACAGATATTAACTTTATCAATTATGGTATTTTTCCCTTTCCCAGGATGTCATTAATTAGAATTATGCAATATATTGCTTTTCCAAGTGATTTTTTTTCACTACAATATATTTTTATCTTTTCCTCCTACAATTTAATTATTTTTATTACCAAATGCATTGTACAAATATACAATTCATAGAATGTCGTACAGTTTCTTTAGCCATTCACTTGTTCAAGGAAGTTGCATCCAGTTAATGAAACTCTGAATAAAGCAGCCATAAAAATTCACATACTTTTTTTTAAATGGTGCCAAGGAATCAAACACATTATTTCACTCATGTTAGGTCAGTGCTATGTCACTGACCTACCTCTCCAGCACACACATGCAGATTTTTTCAGTAGTCAGATTTTGTATTAGTTGAGTAAACATGAAGCAGTGTACTGGTGGGTCATAAGGTAAAAGCAGGTTAGCTTTATAAGAATCTAACTTGCACGCTGATTGTAACACATTCCATTCCTACCCGCAGTATATGAGAACACCTGTTTGCTTTGCATCTTTACTGGCAACTGATCCCAAGAGGTTTGAATATGTTGTACACTATAATGTGACTATGTGGACATTGATTTCCTTTTTAATTTGTATTTCTGCACTTTTTTAATCTCTAGGTTTTAAATGATTTTTTGAACATACTATAACAATTGTTCTTTGTGAGTTCAATTTTTAATAATCTTGTAATTTTTGTGTCAGTTCCAAAAAAAAATTTTTTTAGCGATTTTTTTTTTTTTTTTGGTACCGGGAATCAAACTCATGACCTCACACTTACCAGGCAGGCACTTATGCTGCTGAGCTAAATCCCAAGCCCCCTGAAAAATATTTTATGTTATAAACATATATTGTTAGATTTTCTAGGCTTTTTTTCTATATATTGTATTTTCATTAACCTATATTTTTATATTTAGAAAGATTTTTGCTAGTTATTTTACTGGTTATTTAGAAAGGCTTTTTATAACTATAACTATTTCCTGACCTCTTTATTGAAACTTTTATTATCTGATAGGTCAGTTTTCAATGACAAACTATAAAATACAGTAGTCAACTTTTCATCCTCTTGTCTTTCAATTTAAACCACATTTTTAAAATTTTTCATATCATGTACTGTGTGCTCCTTTGTATCTTTCTCTCATTCTTAACATTAGTTTATTCTAAGATAGAAAAATAAGTATAATAAATTCCCAGTAGAGTCCTTTGCCACAGTTTCCTCAATTACTATTAATTCCTCAGTTTTCTGACACATAGGAGCTCATAAATTCAATATTTTCTGTATTTTTGCAGTAGTTAAAAATTTTTCTGAAAAAAATTTACATATATGAATGGTTATATCTGAAATTCTTTTTAAAAAGTAAAACAAAATTTCATAACAAAATAATAGGAGAATAATGTTAGTTAATATGTAACTTGTAAAGTAGTTGATCAGGATACAAGATATGGGCAGAAAAATTTCTTAATTGGTATCAGCACAAATCTTCCTTTTTAATTAAATATGATGCTGTACCAGAATAACTTGAATTTTTCCCTTTTTCCTGCTGTCCTTTTCTCTTTCACTAATCCAATTCCTTTTTCCTTTTGAACAATTTTCCCACTTTACAATATCTATTGTACACTTTAGAATATATGTACTCTTTTGGTTTCTCACACCACAGAGAAAATAAGATGGCACACATGTGAATGATTTATTTCACTTATGGATATGGTCTCAAGCTGCATCCATTTGCCTATAAAAGTCTCAAAGTTGTCTTTTTTATGGCTGATAAGATTTACTGTATAATCAGACCACAATTTTTTTATCCATTACTCAGTTGATGGGCACTTGGGTTGCTTCCAAGATTACCTATCAAAAAATGTGCTGCTATCTACATGTGTGCACATGCATCACTATGGTTTAATGCTTTTAATTCTTCTGGGAAGATACACAGAAGAGGAATAGCTGGGTGGAATGGACCACTAAACCTAGTTTTGGAGGAAACTCCACACTGATATCCACGGTAGTTGCATCAGTCTGCACTCCCACGGAAAGTGGTGAAGAGTTCTCTTTTCCCCCACAGCTCCCTCAGCATTTGTTAATTGATTTCTTCAAGATAGACATTATTTTTGGGGAGAGATGAAATCTCAGTGTTATTTTCACTTCTCAGTGATGTTTAACATCTCTTCAATGACCAGTAATGTTGTAATTTTTTTCATATATTTATTTGGTGGTTTTATTTCTTCATCTAAGACATGTGCATTCACCTCAGATGCCCCTTTTTGGATTCAGACTTTACACCTGGGAAGTCTGCTTTTTTCTGCTCTTTATATGTTCTAGACAGAAGTCCTTCATCAGGGAGAAAATTGGCTAAATTTTCTTCCCACTCTGTGGTTTGTCTTTTTACTTTGTTGGTGATTTCTTTTGCTACACAGAAGCTTTTTAGTAAGATGAGATCCCAATTGTTTATTCATTGAAGTATTTCCTGTGCATTCTGGGTTTTTCTCATGAACTTTCTACCTACATTTATATCTTCAAGATTTCTACCTGCTTTTTCTTTCAGCACCTTTAGTGTTTGTGTTCTAATATTTAGATCTTTAATCCATTTTACCTTTTTTTGTGTGCATGGTGATGGATATGGGTCTAGATTTACTCCTTGACATGTGGAGAGCCAGTTTTTCCAGAAACATTTATTTAAGAGGCTATCTTTGTTCCAGTGAATATACTTAACCCCTTTGTCAAAGATAAGGTGTAATTGTAATTGTGTAAATTGTAATTGTGTCTGTTTCTTCTAATCAGTTCCACTGATACCCAGGTCCTTTGTTTGCCAGTACTGTGCTGATTTTATCACAGTAGTTTTGTAGTATAATTTCAAGTCAGGGATTGTGATGCCTTCTGCATTACCTTTGTTTCCCAGGATTGCCTTTGCTATTCTAGATATCCTCTGTTTCCAAATGAATTTTAAGAAAATATTTTCTCTAGATCTGTGAGGTGTGTTAAGGCCATCTTGATTAGGATTGCTTTAAATCTGTAAAACGGTTTTGGAAGTATGATCATTTTCATAGTGTTTGCTCCTCCTATCCATGAGCAAGGGATATTTTTCCCTTTTCTGATATCTTTTTTGATCTCCTTTTTCAGAATACTTTAATTTTCAATGTATCAAATTTTTATTTGCTTTGTTAGATTGATTCCTAAGTATTTGATTTTTTGGATGTCATTTGAAGAGTGTTGTTTTCCTAATTTCTCTCTCAGTGAGTTTGTTTGTGTACAAGAATATTATTGATTTTTGAGTATTTACTTTGTATCCAGATATGCTACTGAATTTGTTTATTAAATCTTGAAGTCTTTTGGTGGAATTTTTGGGTCTTCTTTGTAAAGTATCATGTCATCTGTGAATAATGATACTGTAACTTCTTTCCTTTCCAATCCTTATTCCTTTTATCTATCTTACCTAATTCCTCTGGTAGTGTTTCCAGAACTATAATCAATAGGAGTGGTGATTCAGGACATCCTTGACTTATTCCAGATTTTAGGTTGAAAGCTTTCAGTTTTTGTCCATTTAATATAATGTTGGCTGTTGGGTTGTTACAAATGGCTTTTATCCAATTGAGATAAAGACCATCTGTTTTGATTTTCTGTAGGTTTTTTTTTAACATGAATAGTCAACTTTGTCAAAAGTTTTTTTCTGTATCTATTGAGATAATCATGTGATTTTTGTCTTTGGCTTTGTTGATATGCTGCATTATGTTTATCGATTTTCATATGTTGAATCATCCATATATTCCAGGGATGAAGTTCACTAAGTCTTGGTTTATGAAGTACTTGATGATTTTCCATATTTTGTTTGCCTATATCATATTGAGGATTTTTGCATTTATGTTCACAACAGAGAATGGCCTTTACTTCTCTTTTTTGGTTGAACTTTTCTCCTTTTTATTTATGAGGGAAATATTTGCCACCAGGAACGATTTAGGGGGTATTGCGTTCCTTTAATTTCATTAAAGAGGATAAGGGGTATTGGTATTAAATATTTTCTAAATTTCTTGTAAAATTGAGTAGTGAATGCATCAGGTCCTCAGTTTGTCTTTGTTGGTAAATTTTTAATTACATTTTTCATTTCACTGACTGATATTGGGTTATTTAGAATTTTTATGTCTTTTTGATTCAGCTTTGAGATAATTCATATGTATCTAGGAATCTGTCCATTTCTTCTGTGTTTTCCATCCAATGGGAGTAAAGGCTTTCAAAGTAGGTATCAACAGTGTTCTTAATTTCCACAGGGCTTGTATTTACTTACCCTTTTCACTCTTTGTTGTATGAACTTGAGTCTTTTCTTTCTTTTTTTTTATAAGATTGCCTAAGGGTTTATTGATTTGATTTATTCTTACAGTGAACCAACTTTTTATTAATTCTTTGTATTTTTTTCTTCATCACCATGGCATTAATTTATTCACTGGTCTTTATAATTTCCTCTCTTCTTTGGACTATGGGTTTAACTTGCTCTTCTTTTTCTAGAAGGTTGATGTGCAATATTAGGTTTTTTATTTGTGCTTATTCTGTTTTTCTGATGTGAGAATTTATCCCTATAAATTTACCTCTTAGATTGCTTTCATTATGCCCCACAGGTTTCAGTATTTTGTATATGCATTTTCATTTTATTTTAGATATTGTTTAATTTCTTCTTTAATTTCATGTGTGATCTGTTGGTTGTTCAGCTTGTTTGGTTGGGTGTTATTTAATTTCCATGTGTTTATGTAGTTTTGTGGATTCTTTCATTGTGCTATATAATAATAATACACATGGAATGATTTTAATTCTTTTGCATTTAATAACCATTTTTCTATAGGCTAACATATGGTTTATTTTAAGTAATATCCCATGTGCAATGCTAAAAATATATATTCTGATACTATTGGGTGAAATACTCTGTAACCACCTACTAAGTCCATTTGTTCATAATTTTGGTTCAGTTCTGATATTTCTTTTCCAAGTTTTTTGTCTGATTCATCTGTCTATTTGTGACAGTGGGTTATTCAGGTCCCACACTGCAATTGTCTACTGTTATTTTTCATTTGATTTTTTATGTCTGTTGATATTTGTCTTACATATTTGGGTTCTCCTGAATTTGGTGCATACATGGTTATGTTTGTAATCTCTTTTTCTTGAATTTTTCCTCTACAAGTATGTATTGACTTTATCTTTTTCAATCTTTTAATTCTCAATTTGAATTTCATATTATCTATGAACAGAAGGGCTATGCTTGATTTTTCTGTGTTCCTGTTTTATGAAGTATTGTTTTCCATCTTTTGATTTAACCATGAATTTCATTTTGAGTTAAATGCATTTATTGTGTATACTATATTGTTGAATCTTATTTCTTGATCTATTTTGTCAGTTTGTTTCTTTTGATTGGTGAATCAAGGTCATTTACATTGGTGGTTATAACTGGTATGCATTGACTTATCTTTGTCAATTTATTTTCTGGTTACCTGCTTTTCCCTTTGGTTTAATGCTTCCCTTGCTTGATGACTTCTTTCTGCTGCTTTTCTTGGAATTGTGCTCATTTTTGTTTCTGTCTAGAATATCTTTCAGTATTCTTTACAGTGTTGGTTTAGTGGTCATGAATTCCTTCAGTTGTTATTTGTCATGTAAATATATCTCCTTTCTCATTAATTTTGAAGGATAGTTTTGCAGGATACAACTGTCTGCAAGTTATTTTCTTTCAGGACTTTAAATACTTCACTCCAAATTTGCCTTGGCCCAAGGGTTTGTGTTGAGAAGTCTGTTATGATTCTGATAATCTTTTCTTTATAGGCAATCTTTTTCTTTGCTTTGACCATTTTTAATATTCTGTTCTTCTGCTAAATTTCTGGGATCCTCATTATTACATGTCTGGGTGTAGATTTATTTTGATGATGGCTAACTGGAGTGCTATATGCCTCACTTATCTGAATGTCAGGTTCTTTTCCTATACTTAGGAAATTTTCTTCTATTACTTCTACAAATAGATTTCTTATGTCATTTGTGCTGACTCCCAATTTTTAAATTAAAACCAATTTTCTTATGGTTCTCTGTGTTGTCTTGCAGCTGTTGAATTATTGTGTATAATTCTAGCATAATTATTGTATTTTGTTATTTTCAAAAGATCTTTCCTTTCTTGATAACTAGCCACAATACTGTCTTCAACATCTGAAAGTCTGTCTGCAGTTTCATTCAAGTGGTTTTGCCAATTCAAAAATGGAATTTTTAATTTCCTGGACATCTGTTTGATTTCAGTTCATGCATTCCATTTCCCTCTTATATTGATCATTCATGGTTTCCATTCTCTTCCTATCATCATCTACTTTTTTAATCTATCTCTACTCTGATTTGCTGAGCAATTCCTTATGAAAGTTGACTTTTTTTTACCTGAGAGATTACTTCTGATCTGATATCTTTCATAGCCCTATGGGTTTGTTCAT
This sequence comes from Dolichotis patagonum, assembly GCA_004027295.1. Classification (NCBI taxonomy): domain Eukaryota; kingdom Metazoa; phylum Chordata; class Mammalia; order Rodentia; family Caviidae; genus Dolichotis; species Dolichotis patagonum. Next base: position 42,736 of record PVJX010012773.1, on the reverse strand, counting down.
TTTTTTTCAGTTACTATCATTCAGAAATGTCAGATGTGTGTCTTCCATTTTCCTCTACTTCATTGTTTCCCAGACTTGTTCTGGGTGGGCTGGGAGTCTGAGCTTACATTTTGCTTCTGCATCCTGCCATTATGTATTTCAAATATTTTTGCTTTGTTTCTTGTGTTGATTCTTGTAAAATTTTATTGTAGATAACTTTATCACTAGCATCGAGGTCTCTTTAGGCAACTTTCATTCTTCAGGGATGTCTTCTGTGTGTAGGAGGTTCTTGGTTTATGTCTGTCCCAAGATCCTACCTTTCCAATTAACTCAGAGTGAGATGTATGTGTTTGGTTCAGTACTCAGTTGTTTTGTGCTGGGGTTTGGTCAGGTTATTATCCCAGAACTTCTCATTATTATTACAGAAGAGAGAGCCCAAAACTACTGAATAACACTGCCAGGTTTGCAGTAGTGTTCGTGCTGGATTTTAGGCTGACCTTGTCCTCCAGATGTGGAGGCCTGAGGACAAAGAATTCAGGCAGTACTTTCTGTATGTCCCATAGCAGTCTCCTACTCGTTACTCTGTTTCTCTTGGCTGTGTGTCTCTCTCAGTTGCTGTGCTATTTTCAGACAGACACAGGGGACTGTTCCCAGTTCCATGCATGTTTGGCTCCTCCTGGTCTCTGCTCACCTCCTATGTTCCTCTTCCCTCAGCCAGTCTCTGTCCTCTCAGGTCATTTGTTGCAGGCTGGAGTGGGATGCTGTGATATGATCTGGTTCTCTGATCCCGCTGTTTCAGTCCAAGGCTGATCAGTCCTAATTGTTGCTCCCCTTCTTAGGTGGGCTGCTAACTTCCTATTTTTAGCTTTGTAAGTTCCACTGCTATCATCTCCCACCTCTGTTGTGACTGTAACTTCCTCCAGTGAAATGAAGGTGGTGCTATGGGTGACTTTCTGCTCCTGCCTATGGCAGCATGGGGACAGTGCAGGGATCCACAGTGCAGAGATTCAAAACTGTTTAATTCCCCAAACTTCTCTAATCACAGGTCACAGGGGAGGGGTTAGCTGTACCATTTACTATACTGCTCTGTAGTCTTTAATCTTATTCCTGGCAGTTCTAGTCAGTGATCTGTTGCAAAAAAGGAATGTGAAGAAAAGAAAAAAGAAAAGGAATAAAAGGCAAAGAACAAAAATGAAAAAGGTAAAGAAAACTGGTAGATCATTGCTGTTGTATAGAAATTTATGTCTGGACCTTAGTGGACCTTAGAAGAGCAGGGGACTTTGTATCCCAAGTCTACAATGTTTGGCTTGGTTTAGTCACATTATTTCAATACATACTTTTCTTCTTAAGATTCCAAAGATGGCAGGCAGTCATCCCTATGCAAACCGTGGGCAGCCAGGTGGCTGGTTGGCTGTTTTGTTAAGTGCTTTACATGCATTTTGCTTCATCAATTATGCTTCATCAACTATGTCAGACTGATTTTAGTTTCAGTGTGTATGTCCCTCCCCTTTCTTCGAGTTACCTGTGTTTCAGTTGAATTTCTCTGAGTAGCACTGAATGAAGCTCCTCCCCTCTTCAGCCATCCACCTGAAATACTTGATAAACTTTATTTCACTTACGTTTTTTTCACTCTTTTTTTTGTGTTTCACTTTTTAAAAATTTCTTTCTTAGCCACATGTTCATTCATTTTATTATTTCTCTGCTTTCAACCAATGTCACTTTTTAGGATTTTATTTGAGCCTATTCATGTTAAGGTCTGAGAACTTACTATTCATGCAGTTATATTCTTATCCTTTTATTTCCCTAAAATTTTGAATTACTTTACTGATCTCATGTATCTTTGTTTTCACCTTGTATTTCTCATTCACAGTCTTTTAATGTTTTCAATTTTTCTCATAATATTTGACCAAATATAGGATGTTCTTAAATTTTTCTGCTTCTCTTCTCTGCCTCTCCGTTGGTAGACAGCTAAATAATGATATTTTTTAACTAGTGAAATAATCATAATCTTTTTGCAGTACTTTGTATGAGTGAACTTTTGTTATACTGCTAAATTTGAGTATAGTGTTTCTCATTAGAAGTTTAACATGACCTGTCTACTTTAGTCGTACCTTCTTATTTCCCTACATCAAGTGTTGTTTGATTCTATGGCTTGTCTTGGGCAGAGAATTAGTATTTTGCCTCAGTATTTTTATTCTGTCTCCTAAAGTCATACATTTTATATACACCTTTTGATTTCCTTATTGCAAAGTTTGGAAAGGGCATCCTCTTTTCCTTATAATATTATTCTTTCCAGAATCATAGTGTCTTCAAAACTGTCAGTTTGTTCCTGTGTCTTTTAAGTATGTCCTTGTAGTCTGCTGTGACCTGCCAGTTCACAAATAGTGTTTCTTCTTGTCGAGGTTTTTCTTAAAGTAAGTATGACTTGGTTCAGTCTCTTTCCCTATTTTTTTATATTGGTCTTTTTTTCTGGGAATGATATTTTTCCTGGACATTGCTTTACTTTTCACAAAGAGTTAAGGAAAAACAATTAAAGAAGTTTTTTCACTAGAAATTTCACTAAAAATTCTGTATTCTGCTTCTTTTTCTATTTGAAGATTTTGTTGCTCATCATCTCAGTTATATCAAAAACATAGTATTTGTGAGCTTTTGAAATTTCCTTTTTGCTGGTTGTTGTAATTGTTAGGGAATTACTCCCTGTGGAGCTGCTACTACACAGGAAAACTGTGATGTTATTTATTCACAAAATCCAAATTTCTAGCATTCTTTGATTTCAGTTTAGATCACCTAACAGAGAAGGTTGTAAGTATGAGAGATATAGAATGTATTGTTGTTCATCAGTGTTGGTGAAAGGAAAAAAAATGAAATCAAAAGGAACACACCACACCAGACATATTTTTTTTTAAAGAAACTATCTACCTATTAGTCATTTAACAGTCCCCAAATACTACCTACTCAGTCAAAAATTTTATAAAATGTATTTGTATGAAACATTCTGGAATTAAGAAACAGCTAGAATAAAGAGTAGCAAGGAATATAATGAAGAAGATAATCTAGGCAAATAACTAATTAGGATTCTACAATCTGGTGAAATGCAAAGGCAGGAATTTTCTAGAGCTTTAGATAGCATTCTGAAAAATTTTCTCAAGCAAGCAGAAGTGGATGTAACTGGGTATATCTTGTAAATATCCTTTGAAAGGGGATACTTGGCCTATATTTTAAGGGACTGGCTAAAATATAGTGATTGGAGAAGTACAAAAGAGAATTCCAAGATCAAAGAACAGCTCCTGTCTCATTGCTATGCAGTCTCACTCTAGTGGAATAAAAAAACACAGCACAATCATTTATTTGAGGGAAATAAGGGAGGTATATGGCAGATTGTATAATCAGATATTGTTTGGCAAAGTAAAACTTCATACATTTACAAAGTTTAATATTTTTTCTACTAGCTAAGAGACATAATGGTTGGAAAATAAAATAATGAGATTTAACTTGTTCTTTAGAGTATTAATCTTGGGTCTTTCCTGAACGGGGAAAAAAACAAACAAGATGATAACCTTCTTTTGGGGCAGTAATACCAGTATAAGGTCATTAATCTAAGAGATGAGTTATAGAGAATTGAATACATTGATGACAATGAATAGACTTAGCAGTTTCATTGATGAAATACCATTTATGTGGTTTACTTGGTGACCAGTGCAGTGTATTGAATTGACAAATTTAGAGAAATAGATATGAGAATTTCAAGATCATGTTCTGCCCTGTATACAAAAGAGAGGCTGTGTGAAAAGATGAGTTTACTGCTATTAAATATACCAATCTAGTGTAGTTAAAATTTGTGATAGCCAATAACTAGCCAGATTGATCAAGTTAATATCTAGAGGACTGTTCAAAGTCACCATGGTATGCACCATTATTAAAACAATACATATTGAAATCTCATCGGAAATAGCAGACATTGAATAAGAAGGCAAACATTCAGAATTAATGTATAAGTAAGAACTGGGAAGAAGACTGATAAGGAATTGGCATATGTTTGTCATAGAGGAGTCTACAAAAGAATGGATGAGAATGGACTGCATTATCAAATGACAAGAAAAATTCAAAGGAGTAAAAATCCCATTTCCTCTGTATCTGGACATTACCAATGAATTTGAGACTGTGACCTGACCACCATGGAGAAATGACCTTGCACTCTGGGAATGGTCATTAGCTAAGGACATGGGATGCAAATTACAAAGAAAGCACTCAGGTTTCATAATTACAGGGCTACAAGAAGTTATCAACCAGATTAGACCATTTTAATTAGAATACCAGCATGACCTTTGAAAAGGCTGTAATCATTTTTGATCTGGGAAACATTTTGTTCTTAGGAATGCAAATCCATTAAAAATAATATTACAAATAGTCTTTTTAATAATGCAATGTCTTTTGTAAGGAAAGAACAATTTGAGTGAATTTACAGTTACATCGTTCTGTGGTGTAGCAATAGGATCCTCTATTGTTGTTAACCACACCTGTCTATTACTGAGGGTATAAAAACACCCAGAGAAGCTAGTGTCACACAAACTGAGGAAAATCGTCTTCAGTGTGAAAGCAGCTCTCCATCCCTGACACCATGAGCTACTATGGCAGCTACTACGGAATCCTGGGTTATGGCTATGGAGGCTTTGGTGTCCTGGGCTGTGGCTATGGCTGTGGATGCGGCAGCTTCCGCAGACTGGGAGGGGGCAGTGGCTAGGGAGGTTATGGCTTTGGCTCTGGCTTAGGAAACTCTGGATTTGGCTTCCGCCGCCCGGTGTGCTATGGAGGATATGGATTTTCTGGATTCTACTGAAAGAGCTGAATGATACTCAGCTTCTTTCTACTCCGTGTTCTTGCCCACGTGCTTGTTTTCTTCCGGACGAGGACAGATACGTTCATTTGTTGCCTTCATGCTCTAGAGGAAACCAGTTAGGAATTCCTCCAGAAAAACCTAGAAGCATTCCCCTGAACTGGGGTATCAGGTTTTAGTTTTTAATCACTAACATTTGCTGAGAGCACGTATGACCTACTTAAAACTGTGCTTAATAAATAAGTTGAAGTGACCCAGCAAACATGGCTTTGTCAATTGTTTTCAACACCTATCAATGGACCATAAGGGCTTTCACTCTGGGTGTGATCTTTTGTTTTTCACTCCGGGTGTGTGTCAATTGTATCTTGACTCAATAATATTTTGATTAAACAATTCATTTAATTCAAAATTAAATAAATTTTATTCAATCAGGTCTCAATGTGCAGATTCTGTCCTAATTGCTGAGGACATGGAAGAACAAAGTGGACAAAAATAATATTATCTTTAATTCTATTATTTCTTTTTGGAGTTTTTTTTATACATTGTTAATTTGAGTTTGTTTAAAATAATAACTAATTGCAAGCTTTATTCCAATAAATGTGTTTGTGTTTCTTTGAGTTTTATTAGAGAATGATTGGAAATCTATGGAAAATAAGTTTCCAATGAAATGTTAGACTCAAAGAAAATGATACTTACAAAAATTGCTACATAAAAAGAATATTATAAGAACTTCCAAGTAGGCAACATTGATTTTTAAATTCATAATGTCTTTATGAGTAGTTAGGTCAACTTTAAATATTAAACATGTAGGAAAAACTGTTTCCTTGGCACGATAAATCACCTTACTGGCTTCGTATTTTCTCATCTATAATATAGGTCTTTTTTGCAAAAGGTATTATTTCTCAAATATAAGCCTGAGGACTTTTGGAGTTAAAAACACCTGAAGTACATTTACCAATTTAATTTCCTGGGTTTATACTCTTAGATAATTTGCTTGTAGGTGCTCCCGAAACTTCTGATTATTCTAACCTTTTGTTGAAAATCCATGTGAAAGATGATAATTGACTTTCTAGAATTTCTTAAATTGTAGCCATGCCTGATACCCAGTTCTACTTTTACCTTCTTCTCTGTGAGCTGAGTTTTGGGGTATCATTCTCACATTTTTCAATTTCAAAAGCAGCTCACCTAAATATTCCTACAAGGAATGTGTATGCTTAAAAGATGTACAAGAGAATTGGTGTGAGAATTACATAGAGACAAAAACAAACTGAAATAGCACTTATTCTTTCAGACTGTTCATGTTTTATTTATTTTTGAAAGTTTTAATAGTGATGAGGATGGTTTTATTTCATTTATGTGTTGTAACAGTCTATGGTCACATTTTATTTTTATTATTATCATCATTATTATCATTATTATCATTATTTTGCCTGTAGTGTAATGACTTGATGATCTTCTAGAAACTAACAGATCTTCTCCCTGGTACTTCTTTATTCTTTTTTATTATTTTTAAATTTTATTTTATTTGAAAGACAATAATGGAGTATGCTTGTAGGAAGGTAGTATAACTGCTGCCTGTTTAGGTCACTCCACATTACAGACTCAAAATCTCAGAGCTGCTTGAAGGGTTCTTTACAGATAATTTTACATGGATGAAATTGTATAATATCGTCACTTCTACCATTTGAGGAACACTGAATAATCACTGCGTCTATTAAATAAATAAAGATTAAAACAATAAAGCATATTTTAAATTCATACTTTGTAGTTGGAATCTAACATGAGATTATTTTTAACTGATCATTTACAAAATTGTGGTTTTGTGCTGCCTTTATTCTAGAAGGAATGATTAGCATCCACTAGATTATTCAGGTCCTTATTGATGCTCTTATAAAACAAATCTCAGCATAGAGGTTCCCTCCGTAGCCAGCTAGCAGAGGAGAGCTACCTGTGTTCAGTGACGCTGAATGTTTTCATTGATTTACATTTCTTTTGGCTCAGATATGTCAAATATGTCCAAGATAAGTAGCAGACATTTACAGTTGCTTAAGAAATCAAGACAACAGTTCTATGTTGTGGAGAATTTTTCATCATTTTTTTCTCTCCTGAAAATTTTGGAAACTCAGGATCATGTGTGAGCAAGAGAAACTCTATTGGATTCTGATATAACCTTGACTAGGCTGATAAATTACATATAGAAATTCAATGCTAAATTCATTATTAATTCATTGGGAAGATATTATTAGATTAAGTGTATTGTGAGAAAAACTCATAATTTGTTAAAAAGAGGCTAAAAACATAAGGATTGCCAAATTTTTAAGTAATTTTCTCATTTTCAATAAGAAAAAAATTACAATTTCATACTCCTCACAGAGAAAACGAAATGCGACATTAAAAGTGCAGCCAGTTTTTTTCTTCCCTTTTTAGTCTTCTGGGAAAATCAGCTATAATGCCCCATCTTAAATGCATTTAATCAAGCAGTCATCTATATTTCTGAATAACAATGAAATACTATGGTGTCTGGCTAGATAATTTGATAAGTGGCTGTCATCTCATTTGGGTCTTTGAAGACAACATAATCATTGTCAATATGGACACAGTTCCTTAGAAGTATAGCAAGTGGTCCTAAGTAAAACACAAAGAAGTTAAAATGAATTGCATGCCACTGAAGCCATGGGATGAAAATTATGCAAGCGCATTTTATTTTGTTGCTATTCTCATTTTGTTCTTGGGCAGGAGATGGTACCCACACTTTGAGAATCACACTTTGATCATCAAACTGACTTACCAGCTCCTGACCTTGTACGTCAGGGCTGCAGCCACTGCGCCGTGGGCAGTGCTCAGGCTGTGCCTGCAGTTGATGAGATTTCAGAAGCCTGGGCATGACTTGTCTCACAGGCACTCTGGTTCCCGAAGCTGTCAATTTGGTTGTCGCTCCTGATCCTACCATGGAGGATACGGATGCTCTGGATTGCATTGAAAAGCAAAACAGAATTGGTGCTTGGGGACTTTATGATACCAGCATCAGCCTACTGTTATTTTCTTCAACATCTAAATAGCATTTCCTCCCATCAAGCAATGAGGGAGTTCACAGATTAGGTCATCTGTGGCAACCCTTTTGACAATTTTCAGTCAACTTTCTCCTAAGTTATTTTATATTAACATTTACTAATGTTCATAAAGATTGATTATTGTGTTTTAGAAAATATTCTTTGGAAATGACCTTATAAGAGATTGTGTTCTATTTTCATTCAAGGTATATTCACTTTTAAATTTATTAACTTTACATTTTAAATTATTAAAATAGGTGTGGTGGCATATTCCAGTAATCTCAGCATTCTGAGGGGCCAGGTAGACATAATTTGAAGACCCTGAGTTAAATTCCTAGTACCACACAATCTTATTTTCTTAAAAAGTATATATAACCCAGTGCTTTATACTGAAAGTGATTTTTATGGACAAAAATTTGGTTTTTCATAGTTATAATCAAAATACTATCATTTCTTAGCAAAGCCAGTTAGAAATTATCTAATAACCAGATTTTGAGTGGCAAGTGAAACAAAATAAACATTACTCACCATGGAGGCTGTCTTGGTTACTTTATATCAGTGGAATGCAACACTCACAATTTAAAGGAGAGAATTATTTTGCTTCAGTTTTTAAAGGATTCGTTAATTGCCAGCTCCGAGGCAGGAAGGTTATGTTGGAGGGGCCTTGGTGGAGGGAAACAGCTTGCATCATGATGGCAGGAAAGTAAACAAAGAGGTAAGGAGCTAGAGAGAGATATAACCTACCTGGTGCTTCCTCCATTAACCCGACTTTTGCAAACAGGCTCCATCTCTGAATGCTTAATCAGTTTTAGATTAATTGTCCCTCAGAAAAATGAATTCCGCCTAGAATATATAAAGAGTTAAAAAAAAAATCAGACTGCAGAAATTCAAAGGCCAAATCCAAAAATGGGCATCTGAAATACACATTTCCCAAATGAAGAAATACAAATGGAAAATAAATTATGAAAAACATGTTCAACATGATTGGTCATTTGAGAGCTTCAAATTAAAACAATTCTGACTTCAGGGAAGAATGGCTACCATCAAGAAATCAACCAGTAACAAATGCTGGAGGGGCTTCGGGGGAAGCTGTTGGGAGTACAGGCTACAGCCACCATGGAAATCAGTGTGGAGAATTCTCACAAAGCTAGGATTTGAGATCCCATTTGACCCAGCCAGTCCCTTTCTAGGTATCTTCACAGAAGAATTTGAAACATCATATCAAAGCAATGTATCTGCACCCTTGTTTAGAGCAGCACAGTTTGTAATAGATAACTCTGAGAAACAACCCAAATGCCCATCAATAGAGTAATGGATAAAAAAAGATGTGGTCTTTTTATATAATGTAGTACTTCTCAGCCATAAAATAGGATACATTTCAGACTTTAAAGAGTAAGTAGATGCAATTAGAAATCATAAGTGAAATAAATCAGACTCATGTGTGTAAACATCATATTGTCTCCCGGTGTGAGAAACTGAAAGAGTAAATTAATTCTAAAATGTACAATAGATACTTGTGAAATGGGAAGAAATTGTTCAAAAGGAAAAAGGAACTAAGATGTGGAAGGTAGAATGGACAGAAGGGAAAAGGGAAAAAAATATAAGTCACTTATAAGATTAATGTCTCTTAGTTCTTTGGAAAGGAAGGTTTCTTCTAATATTGATTGAAGACATTTTTATGCCTGCATCTTGTACTCTCAAATAACTACTTCAGAAATAACAATATGTAATATAGTAACTATTATTATTCTCTTCTGCTACAAAATTTTGTTTTACTTTCTTCCATAAAATAGAAAAAAATTGACTAATCCACTGATGAGTGTAGGGTCTCCTGATCCAATTACCTTCTAAATTTTCACTCTTGAACATATGAGATTCTCAGGGATATTCTAGATCTAAGCCATAACAGAGGGAAAAACTGATTTGAAGGAAACTGTCCTGCTGTTTCTGTTCATTGGAAGAATATATGGCTGGTTTTTTTTCCTCTAAGCCATAATAAAAGATGCAGAAAATGAAAGTTATCATTGTTTTTATTTTTCTGTAAAGATTTATACACAATTAGTTGAAGGGTGATTAAACAACAGCAATGAGAAAAAACAGAACCCAAAGGACTGCATTATGATTGAGCTTTTGAGGTTAATCAACCCTGAACTTAATGAATGATCTGGAATTCTGCCCAAAGTATGACATGAACTAGATAAGTGCCTGTTCAATGAACAGAATTAATACGTGACAAAAGGAAAGAAAATTAAAATTTCTGACTACTTTGTGTCAGTCATTTTGATATACATATATATACATTAATTTAATTTATATAACAATTTAATATATACTCAATTATTTAATTCTCAAAATACTTCCCCAAATAGAGATTAATATGTAAAGGAGCATTTTAATTTCTCATACAACTTTAAGACATAAAACAGTGGAGAAAACATGTATTTTTGGAGACAGAGATAGGGATTGTATTCCCTCTTTGATGTTATGTGTTATAAAACAAGTATTTTAACTTCATTGATAGTATGATTTAAGTCATGTAAACCTGGTGATAAAATTTAGCTTCAATAATTTTTAAAATAAACCTAATTTCTTGAACATATGCTCATTCAAACACAGAAACAGTTATATCATGGTATAGAAGCCATAATAGGTGATTGTATTATCTTCCTAGAGCCAAGCAAAGTGCTAAGAAGTGGGTGACTCATAAGAAGAGAAATTTCTTATCTCACAGTTTTAGCAACTAGAAGTCCAAATAAAAGTATCTCCAAGGGTGAGCGTCACCCTGACCCCTCCACAGAAAACCTTCCTTGTCTTTTCTAGCTTTGGGTGCTTTTTGGCCATCTCGGACCCTCCTTGGTGTGTCATTCTTCTACCTCCCATCCCCAGTTAGTGTCACCATCATGAGCTGTTCTGTAGTGTCCTTATATCCTCCCTCGATATCCTCCTCCCTCCATATGTGCTTGTCCTCTATACCTAATTTCTCTTTCTTATATAATCACAATCAATAGACACAATTGGAGTAAGACAAAGTCAACCCATAATCATGATCTATGGTCTATGTTTTATATTATTTTATTTAAATTATGTAACTAATAAGTGACATAATAGAAACAGAATTCAATGAAAGATTGTTAGCCTTAAATTCTTTCTACAATTTTAAGTATTCATACAAGACAAAGGTTTGGGAAGAAAAATATGACTTTGATTTGGAAAGGATTATGTCTAAGCAGACATTTTGAGGGTTATTTATACTTGTCTATTAGAGTGCTTGTGGTTTAATATATATCTATTGATAAAGATGTACAACAAAACAACCTCATCAAAAAAGAAATATTATCCCATGGCATCTTATAATTGAATATACAGACCTTGTTTGTGAATTTTACTTCCTGCTGAAATTAAGTATTCAAATCTATGTCTTTGTCAAACTGTTCATTTCCATAGAGATTTCAGATTCTTTTAAGCATGTTTGCTCCCTTCCCCATTTCTTTCCATCTCTTGCTCAAACTTACTCATCCTAGAAATCTGCTTCCAGCTTTCTTCAAATGTCTATTCATAGAAATAGCAAAATAAATATTTAGATCCAATAGTATACTTTCTTTATCTCTGGAAGAAATTTTCAATTTATTCTTTGATTTTTCCACAGGAAGAAATTGAGTAAAGCCATATTTGAGGATTTTGAGTATATTTTTTACTCTATCATGCTTGAACTTACAGGATTTGTAAAATGAAAATACCAGAAAAATTATTACAATGTTTCATTCATACTGTATTGCTCCATAATCCTTCAAATCAGTTCAGGCAATTAAAAAACTTTTCAGGGTTTGGGTTGATGAACAAGAAATGGTAAGCTATCTAGTAAAATAGTCCTGTGTTCGTATGCCTATGTAAGTGTATTTGCTTTAAAACTTTTTTACAGATCATGCTTGGATAATTGGTGAACTGCTACAGAACCATCCACTCTATCTTAAAATGAAATAAAAAAGAAGCAAACAAACAAACCCTCCAAATTTCCAGTACAAGAGCATTGGCATTTATGATAATTAATACTTTCAACAACTTTGTCAGTCTAATGAGTAAAACAAAACCTTACAGGTTCACAACTTTGCATATTAAGTTCTTAGGTTTTTCTAGAAAAAAATTTTTTAGAAAAAGAGAACTTGAGAAAAGCATTCTAAACATTTTCTTTTATTGTTCTCTTGAGAAAACTAGTTTGTGGAGCCCTACATAATTATTTTAAATATTCTCTTAACTAATGAGACTTGGGTCTATTTTATGAATGTTATTGTCATTCACAAATCCTCAGTTTTATTAAGTGATGTTTTAATAATTTCTATTTTTTTCTTTATTCAAATCCTGCTAGTTGGCATGCATCATTTTACATATTTATTTACATTACATTTGAAATCACTTAAGGTTAGGCAATTACCTTAGGCAATATACTTTGGAATCTACTTTTAGGCAATATACTTTGGAAACTGATAACTAACTACAAAGAAGGATTAGATCATTAGATCATGATTAGATCATTGTCTCCATTTTTATAAAAAAGGAACATATTTTTGCAGCTATGTCAGTTTTGTAAGTTCTGTGATATTTATGAATAATTAAAGAAAAATGATGTGGAAACTATATGAGATTTAAAAATATCTTATCAAGACAACAGAATTAATGGTTGACAAATTGTCACATTATTTTTTAGAATTACTTGGATACTAAAAAAAAATCTATATTTACAAATTTCTAAGTGTAGAAGGAGTATTTGAAAGATATAGCCATCATTTATTAAAGCTAAAGATTGGTTTTAAGAGTGCGTACAGAGACTTAATAATCTGCTTCTGACTTTCTCAAAGATAAAAGAATTTTTGAATGATTTGTTTGTATAATTTTCATTTGAAAAGAGAACTTGACACACCTTCAAGGATTCTTATACCTATTCTTAAATTGATATGACAGGAAATCCATATGCAATTACAATTCATCCCACCCAGTACACCAAACTAAATCCTTAACTTCTATCATCAAGACCTATGAGCTAGTTAGCTTTCCATCATGATACAATACAGCAGACATATCTAACTTTAAGGAGCAGTGGTTTATTTTGTCTCAGTTTCAAAGGTTTCAGTACCGTCATCTGACTCCGTTGTCCTAGCTCTGTTGTTAGGTAGAGTATCATGATGAACAAGCATGGTGGACCAAGCTGATCACTTTATAGCAGCAGGGAAACAGAGAGAGATAGTGAAACAGTCAGAGAAAAGTTATATTCTTCATAATCACATCCTAAGTGATGCGTTCACATTAGTGAAGCCTCACCTGTGATAAATCTGTATCACATTAAGACTTCATCAATGGATTATCCCACTGATATTAGAACCTTATGATCTAATTATCTCTGTATACAAGCACAGACACTCCAGAACTATGATTCTCTCATTTAACAGGCATTTCTCAATCTGATCAAGCAGAAAAGGATCATCGCATCCTACAAGGATAATTACTAAGGAACCTATACTGTCGCTGTGGTTTTGTATGTGGCCACTAAATCTGTCTATAATCTGGTTCTTCTCATGGTGGTTCTAATCCATCACTTACTTGTTTTATTACGTCTCTTAAATTATTGGCTTTGTTACTTCACAACTGGATATATAAGTGGACTTGACAAAGTAGTCCCAAAATGAAAGGTCTCTCTTAGATAATGAGCCTTATAAGTTTAAGCATTTATGTTACATATTTAAAAGAACTTATTTCCCAGCTGTGCTGTATCCTGTGTTCACACATTTAGTGTTCATCATAAACAAGAAAATATAAATGAACACTAAAACACAGAGGTTTAGATCCAGAAAGATTTAATTTTGAGTTTTGGTTCCACTGCTCTCAACTACGACTTTTGACAAATTAGCTTTGCCCATATTTTTGCTCTCCAAGTTGTTTCAGGGCCTTTCTCACTGTGTTTTGACAGGTATATGCAGTTGGCTTGCATTCATGAGGTTATGATGTTCAAACGTTATGCATATAAATGATTTGACAATGAGTGATCACTATGAATTTTATTTGCTTAACAGAAAAGACTTAATAGATACACCTCTGAGTGGCTGAGGATCTAATTTCAGCTTCCATAGATGTAAGTAGAATTTTTAGCTTAAAAGTTTTTCATGGATTAAGGATATTGGTTACATATTCACAACAGAGTACTATTCAGTTTTAAAATTAAAAAATCATGTCATTGGGCAGCAATATATATGAACATGGACAAAATTACATCATATGAAATAAAACAAATGCAGAAGGCAAATACCTCAATACCATTTGTATGCATAGGGTTAAAATTGACCTCAAAGGAGCAGAAAGGAATGGTGTCCCTCATGTGCTAGAGTGGCAGATTATAGGGTACAAGAGCTTAATCTACTTTATAACACAGTGACGACAGTTAACAGTGATGTATTTTATTGAAAATTGTTGAGAGTGATTCTAAACTTCCTCACCATATTATTTTTAGATTGATTTACCCATATTTCAAAATAACATGATATGTACAATAAATGAGCTCAATTGTTTGTGTTGATTAAACAGTGAAATCATTAAAATATATAAGTAAAAATTGCCCCTGGGAGAACTAATACATAATGAACATGAGATTTTATATGAATGTCAGCTATTTCATGATTGATGTTTTAAAAATCAATTAAATGACTCAACAAACCAAAGAAAAATACATATATTTGGAAGCAGTAGGTATAGATTTTGTCAAATTATCTTTTGCAAAACATGTGAGCAAACATAGAATTTTGTTTCACTTATCTGAGTAATCACAAATCTGATAAGCCCACTTGTAAGGTACTGTTAGATTTTTCTTCAGTTATTTGTATGATAGACAATTGTCTGACTCCCATCTGTGGAATTTAATAGCTGAGTAGGAGTGACTAGCTGATCTGATAAGATCATCAAAGGAAAGAAGACCTTTTTGGCATCAGACAGTAACCCTGAAATTTGTCAGACCAAAAAATACACATGTAATTAACAAAAGCTCTTTAAAAGCTCTTTGGTAAATAACATTGCAGCCTCACTTTTACAGTAGCCAAGAGTATTACTTGGCATGCAAGATTAAAAGCTAATATCATATCACCAATGGCTTATAAATGTGTGCTGATTATATGCTTCTGAATAAGTTTTCCCTTCAGGGTGCTAAATAGTTACGTAGCTAGCAATTTCATTTGTGTGTGTAATAATAATTTTGGTACTATTTTTGGAATTACTTCCAGAGTGGAAGCTATATTTTTCTAGTAAGGGTAAAGTTCTGTTTAAAAATATTCAAAAGTACTTTAGTTGCACTAATATTTGTAGTGACTTTATTTTGGGTGGCCAAAAACTTAAAGATAGTAAATGTCCTTCAGGGGAAAAATCAGACAAACTGTGTTGTTTACACACAGTGAAGTTCTAGTCAGTAATAAAAAAAGAACTATGATTGAGATATGCAAGAGGGTTTGGGAATTTTAGATATTGTTCAGACTAGATTCAAAGATAGAGTCAAGCACTTATCTATTGCACAATTCCAGTTATTTGACATAAATCAGTAAGTCAAAGTTGCACTGATAATAAACAGATTTCTGGTTGACAAAGTGGGTGGGAAGGTAGAAGGTGACAGAGTGAAGCCAGAACACAGTGAATTCAGAGGAAGGTGGAACTGTTCTGTATCTTTTGGGGGTGGCAGTCATACAAGCCTCTCCTTATACAAAAACTCATGAATTTATTGTGCCAAAGAGAAAAGAAGCCGTGTTTGATACACGGATGAAAATAATAAATTTACAAGACTTCATGTTTTTGTTCAGATATACAGAAGATCAAAAAGTTGGCTGAGAATAAACTCAATGAATTTTTTAGATCTTTTAAAAAAGCAAAATGAGAAGTCAAATGCCTTCTGCAATCTGGAGATGGGTGCTTGTACTGACAAGCCAGGCCCAAGCACGTTCTCCCCTGGAGGAGATGTCCCAAGATGCTGTATAAATTAGAAAAAGGTTACAAGAGGGAAGGTATTTCCCTAAATATTCAAAGCAGAATATGGGCCACCACGAGGTAAGAAAGTTTCTGGGTGCCATTGTCATGGAGAGGTGCCCATAATATTGTTGGTTTTTCTTCCAAGAATTCAGAACTACAGAAAGAGTCACAAAGTGTGTAGAAAAGTCTCAAATCTCATTCCCTCTAATGTTGCCTGGAGGGGGGGAGCAGTAACCTTCACCATTACAAAAAAGCTTGGTAGTCTGCACTCTAAGCATGGATGGGGAAATGTTCACCAGTGGGGAAAGAAACAGAGGTAACCACTAGAATCCTATCCAAATAAATGCTTTTTCTCTTTTCGGTAAAACACAGAGCCTTAACTTGTAGGGAGAAGAGTCTCAAAACTATAGTTTGATGACACTAGTTCTACTTCCTTGTTTATTTTCTATATTTTATTTAGTTCTTTAAATTATCTATCCATTGAGTTACTCACATAAAATAAAATATGTAATATTTTACCATCTGTGTTCGATTTATTTCAATTTGCATTATTGGGTCAAGATGCAGCCATGTTCCAAAGAATGATTCAAATCCGCACTTCCCTATGGCTGAGTAATACTCCATTATGTGCATCTGTGCCATGTTTTTTATGTCCATTTATCATTGATTTACATTCAGGGAATTAGATATTTTGGGGAATGGAGAGGGGATTTAAGGATGGCATGAGATGGGGGAGCATGGGGAGGAGAAGGGAAAGCAAAGGAAATATATATATTACGTATATATTATATATATTATATATATATATTATATATATTATATATATTATATATATATTATATATAATATATATTTTATATATATGTATATATAGTGGATTGCAAAAATGTGCTAATAAAAAGAAAGAGGCACATAATAAATAGTCACTGTGTCCAGGGAAAAGTGATGGGAAAAATTAAAAATACAGAGGAACTCTTATGAAAGCCACTCCCTAAGACTCCCTAAGACTGGGTCATCAAAACACCAGTCTTCTTCCCCTGTTCCCACAGCTATACTAATGAGACTAGAGAGGCAGAGAGGTGATAACAACAAAAAGGATCAAAGGAAACTGCAGAAGACAGGTAAACAACAGCACAAGGTCAAAAAAGCACAAGGTCCACAAAATCCCATGTGTCTGAAAAAGCACCACCAATACCTTTAGAAAAAAACTTCTAGTTGTGTAACTACAACATCAAAAAGCATCAAACACAGACATAAACTTTCACAGACTCATACAAAGTCACACATCAAAGGTCAAGCAAAAGGCAGCTCTTCATCCTCTCCAGACTGTCTCTAATCCCCTGCAACATGTTCAGCTTTCCACTGAAACCTAGCAGATGTACCAAAAAAAAAAATCACTTTCATAAGAGACAGAGAAAATGTCAGAACTAAAGAGACGTAATACAGATGTTGACTTTCATATGAGAAACATAAAATAATGATGAATATATTTAAAAATGTGGTGAAAAGGTAAATGAAATGCAAGATGAGATGGATACAGGTTACTGAGAGATAGAAAGTATGATACAATCAAATAGAAATGCTAAAATTAAAAAGTATATATAATTATGTACACACATACACACACACACACACACACACACTCACACACACTAGTATTGAAGAGATCCTATACCCGTTCATCAATAATCTCACTAGACTTAAGAAAAAAAATCACTGAACTTGAAAACACTCCAACAAACAAAATCAAAAGAAAATTTACAAAGAATATAATTTTAAAAATAACACAGCATCTAAGAGTCATAGAACAACATGAAATAGGTAATGGTTTACTTCTCTATCTTCTTCCGTGCATTTCTGTGTAACCATGTCGCTATCTATGAATTTGGTATCAGAATCCTAGAAACAGAAGAAAGAAAGAGGCGGGAGTAATATTTGAAAACATCATACCTGAAAAATTTCCATATTAATAACCAATACCTAAGAAAGAAACATCCAAGAAGCTTAAAGAACCAAATACAAAGAAGGTGTTTCAAACAGCAAACCAAAGTTAATTAAACAAACAACTACAAAGACTAAAAGCATCAAAACAAGTTACACTGAGACATGAAAATCAGAGAGACAGAGAATCTAAGAGGGAACAGAGAGAAAAGAAAGCACCCAGTACCATCTACAAGGAAGTGAGTTCAAGACCCACAATCAGCAACCTGCAATAGAAGAAGAATACAGTGCTATCTCTAAAATGTGAAGGAAAAATAAATAAGGACTAACTTCTATGATGGTAAAACTACTGAAACTACCCTTTTAAAATGAAGAAGAAATAAATATAATTTAAAATGAAACAAAAATAAAACTGTGTAAAGTGTTTACCCAAAAACTTAGTGAGAAATATTAATTCCTTCAGGCAGAAGGAAAATGGATTGGGTCAGAAACTTGGATCTCATCAAAGATGTACAGTTACAAATGGAAAATTAAGGCTAAGATATTATTTGCCTATTTTATTTTTTAAAAATTATGACCAAAACAAAAATAAATGATACATTGCTTATGTGTACACTTTGTAAAAACTGAATTAAGAATTCTGATTGATTACAGTGATTACATGAGATAGGCACAAGAAATCCAGTGTACTTGTTTTGAGGACTTCACAATATGTAAAGTGGTATGTAATTACTTGAAATTAAATAAGAATATTTAGACACAAGCATTGTAAAATGTAAGGAATCTAATAAAATGTTCCAAAAAGCATAAACTAAAAATCAATAAAACTGATAAAGTGGAATCATAATAAATACCCAAATCTAGAGAAACGAGCATAAAATAAGACAAGTAACAAAGAAAAATGCAACTGTTGGAAAAAAGTAAGTAGCTATTATAATAAAAAGCTCTTGAGATGTAAATGTTTTTTAATTTTTCAGTTTAAAACCACAAGGTTGTCACAATATATGGAAAAGCAAAAACCTTATGCAGTCTACAAAAATCCTAATCCAAACACAGCCAGTTAAATTAAATGTAAGGTATACAGAAGAATGCAGTGTATTCATTAATACAAAGAAAATAGGATGGAAAGAAAGGTAGATTTCAGAACGAGGAAGTTTATCAGGGATACAGAGATATGGTGCATAATGGTGAATGGGCCATTTCTCTTTCTTCTCCAAATATGCACACATGTCCATTTTGCTTCTTTGAAATGTGTGTACCCAATAACACATTTCCAAAAGGCATGAGGCAAAAATTAACCAAACAAAACTAGATTTACAGATGCACAATTAGAATTAGAGAATTTACTTCAGTCTCAGTAACTGACAGGTCACCCAGAAAATCCAGAAGGACCTAGATGAGCAACTTGGTCTAATATTTGTGCGTACTAAACACATTTTTCTCATGTATGCTTATTCCCTTAACACTATAATAGATTTAAAAATGTTAAAATTGAAAGAATAGAATCATACAAAATATATTCTGATTCACAAGAGAATCAACAAGTTATCAATACACAGCGATAACTGGAAAATTTAAAATGTACAGTTTAAGTAACCTAGGGATGGATCAGTGTATTCTCAAGCTGCATGAAACATATTTAACATGTTAAAAAGAAAATACAGCCAAGCTTGGGTTGCAAACATAGTTCATTCCTGAACATTTTTGTAATCCAAAGCCTTGTATATCAAAGTGAAATTTCCCTTAAGAAATAAAGGAAGCTCACATGATTCATTCTGAAACCCAAAACTATTTATATAAAATGATGATAATACTGTAATGTAATACAGATAATAAAGAAAATGCAAAATATAAAGAAAAATACACAAATTATCCTTCTGTTACATTTGGAAACCTTCATGGGGGCTGTGAGTGAGACAATAGAGGGGAGACCTATTGTGTATGACAATTTGCCCTATCACTTCACTGTATCTACTGGCTTAGTAGAATCTTCTTTTCATTCACATTTAATTAGAACCTATCCAATTACATTTGCTTTTGCCTCTTTTTGAGGATTTCAAGAAAATATGAAGTTTAATTGTTGTGAAACAGATTGATCACTGCTACAGCTTACTTGCGTGGTGGTTTCCTACAAAATGTCTCACTGCTTCCATTGTGCACATCTCCTTAGTTTCCTTTGAAGTGAGGAATTTCTCTTCTGTCTTTTTCTCTTGCTCCTTTACAGATGAGATCCCCATCACCCCATAATTTTGGGAGGTAATTGCTCACAATCAATGAGAGAGAGAGAGAGGCAGAGAGACAGAGAGACAGAGAGGGAATCAGTGGCTCAGTTCTCATCTCAGTTCGGTGTCACATCACATACTATTTGTATAGCAAGACTTCAATCATATACCGAGTTAAAACTTATCAGAAATATTTGTTTGTCTTGTAGAACACTCACAAAACAAGGTATCCACAGTCCAAGGTTTTACTCTGTATCAAATTCATGGAATGCAGCTATAGGTAGTGCTTGGTGGACATTTACACACTAGATGCATATGTTAGGAAAGATAGAGACCTAAAAAAAATCAGTGATTTTACCTATAAAAACTAGAGAAAGAAGAGCTAATTAAGAGCAAGAAGCAGACAATTAGATTGTAAACAGTGACAGAGGAGAGAAAAATCAATAAAACTAAAGCTTGTGTATTTGGAAAAAAAATCAATTAAATTGATAAATTTCTACATATAATGAAGGAAGAGGGAACAGTTACAAGTACAAAAATTGATAATGAAAGAAGAGTCACATTACCTATTTCACAAATATTAAAAGGACTAAAGCCCAACATTCACTTTCAATTTTTGAGTTTTCAAAATAATTTTTATTTTTTAAAAATTAATATATGCATTGTGGAAAACAATATCACAAGAAGCAAGAACAAGATAATTTGAAGTCCTAAGCAGCTTACTTGGATGTGTCCTTTCAAATCTGCTACATATCCCACAATATACCATTTTGTGTGACTGAGCATGTATAGCGTATGTCATGAATATTCCCCAACTCAAAATCCCAATGCTATGAGAGTGTAATACTGATTTTCCAGGTCAAACATTTCTTAGATGTCAAAGCTAGACATGCAGTACAATAAAAGAAAATTAGATACGAGAATACCTCATGAAAATAGATGCAAAACTCCTGCATAAAATTATGGAAATTCAAAATCATCAATGTATAGAAACACATGCTTCATGATACATCATATGAATGTGTGTCTTTTCAGTACTGACAAGTGAATTCACACAATTCAAACTACTAGTAAATGAAAAATTCAAAGTCATTTCAATTTATACTAAAGAAAGTTGACTAAAATTCAGCATACATTTATGAAAAAGGCTCAGCACAGTAAAGATATCTAAGCAAAGCCCTGGTTTATATCAACTCAGTGATGTTTTTAATTCTTCCAGAAAGATACCAAGAAGAGGAATAGCTGGATGAAATGAGACCTCAGATCCTATTTATTTTAAGGGATCTCTACAGTGATTTCCACAGTGGTTGTGCCAGTCTATCCTCCCACCAACAGTGGATAAGGGTTCCTTTATTCCCACAGCCCTTCCAACATTTGTTACTGTTGATTTCTTAATAATAGCCATTCTTTCTGGGGTGAAATGTTTATAGCAACACAATTTGTTATAGCTAAATCTTGGGAACAACCCAAATGCCTATTAACTGAGGAATGGATAAAGAGGATTATTTTTATACTATGTAATACTATTTGTCCATAAAGAAGGATAAATTTGAGACATTTCTATGTAAATTGATGCACCTTGAGACCATACTTTTAAGTGAAACAAATCAGATACATATGTGTAAATATTGCATTGTTTCTCTGGTGTAAGATACTAAGAGAGCAACTAAGGAGTAAAATATAAAAAAGGTATTATGAAGTATGGAAAATCATTCAAAACTAGTGTGAGTAGGTCCAGGAAAGGAAGGAAGGGGAAAGAAAAACGTGATTAAAAATGGATAAATGGAAACAAAGCTTTGTAAGTAGGGAAGGAAAAAGGGGGTTGAAGGGAGGGGAAGGGGTTGGGGGAAGAAAAGAAGATTTAGGGTGAATCACATACAGATACGCAATTCCTTCTGATGAATGTGATCAGTATGTATATCAGAGCTGTATCCGTACACTTAAGAAGAACATAAAACATGAATTCCGTGGTGGAGTATGATTTTGCTCAAGACTGAGAACAAGGAACAGAGGTCCCTCCTCACTCATGATCAATATAATACAGGAAGACAAACAATAATGTAAAGCAAAACAAAGACATGAAAGGCCACAGATTTGAATGGAGGTAATAAAGCTGTCCTTATTCTCACAATACATGATTGTGTCCTTGGAAGATCCTAAAATATCTGCAAAACCTGGTTGATTCAAGAGATCTCTAATATCCCAAATCAAATGGAATTTAGCAAGATCTTTGACTAAAGTCTACCAAAAAAGCCTCTGAAAGAATCGGGATATAAATCATGCTATAAGTAGATTACAAAGATATTCTCTAAAATCTAAATTTTTACCAATTGTGTATTACATTCAGTGAAAGATCTAATGACTAACTAGCACAGTTAAAACAACTTTAATTTATAACGTAGTGAAAGGTAGCTTAAACAAGGAATAGCAAAGAATTTTAGGTTGTTGTCTCAAGATTTTATTATAATGAGTTGTGAAAATATGTTCAAGGTCCCACCTAGCTGAACTTCGAAGGTAGACTGAGGCCGGTCCACATTAGGGAGCAGAATTACTTTCCTTTCACTTAGCAGAGGTAAGTTCCTAAAGGGAAACGTCAGCATTGCACAGCGCCAACAAATGTACAAAAAAGCAGTCTTATGTCTATGTGTGACACACAGCCTCAGAGAACCACAGAAGTCTGTAAAATCCTCCCAGCCCTCAAGAAAAACAAACTAGTTTAATGCACTCAAATTAAATAAAACATTTCAAGTAAATTAAATCCTGTTCCCATAAGCTTCTGTGTCAGTTGCTGTGCAACTCTTGACCTCAGCCTGGGTGATTTTGCAAGGCTGAGCTGCAGATGCGGAGCTGGCTCTGGCCACACCGGCTTTGAAATATTCAGCCAGGGAAGCTGCTGTGTTTCCATCAGTGATCCTCATTCTCTGGGTGCTACTGAGCACATGAATCGCTGTTACTCTAAGTGATTAATTTAATCTTTTGTTTTCCTTGTTGTCTTCAAACTTGGACATAATGTTAACCTCATTAAGTAAAAAGACTGCAGAAGTCACACATCATTCATTAGAGAAGGTACTCTGAATGAATCAAGTCAAAGAAAGACACTTTCTTCTTAAAGGAATGTCTACAATTAACTAGAACTCCTTTCAGAATGGCTGTATTTTGGAACTGTTGGTATGTTTAAAATTCACTTGTGATGAATTCACGCCTATTTTCTAATAAAGTGTTTTCATTTGCATAACAAGCTTGGCTTGTTTTTATTTATCTGTACTAAACATTTTTATAAAATCTGACAATTTTCTGATATATATAAAGATACGGAAAAAAATCATTATTCTTTCTATATTGTTTCCTTTAAAATTATATCTGTAAGCCTTTTTAAAATTAAAACTATACTGTATGATTGTTCTTAGCTACCTATATTATTTAACATTCAAGAAAATACAGATATTCCTAATGTCTTCTGAAATTTTCCCTTCTCTTTCCTTAAATATAGTTTATTGTATCATTTTGTAGCAACTATGTACAGAGGTTGAGATTAACATGTCAATATGTACAGGGGTTGGGATTTTTTTAATACTATTCAAGCCTGGTTTTCCTTTTTCTTTCTTTCAGATTTAGGTACTGAGTTAATCTTTTTAGTTTATTACTCATTATACTTTTTATAGATTTCTTACATTTCCTATTTTTTGTCTTCTACTTTTAACTGTTTTTGTTTTGCAATTTACTTATTTTAGAGCCTTATATTGCTATTCTTCTTAAAAATTATTTAAAAATATACTGCAACATCAGATTCATCATTCTTACTCCCACCTTCACCAGATTAATATCCACTGTTTAGTAATCTAATCACACCCTTGTATGCATACTTAAATTTCTTGCCTTTCTATACTAGTGACCTTTTGAGACCTCCAGCCTTTGCTTAGATATAATTCTTTCCATATTCCATGATTCCACCTATGTAGTAGATTTGGTTGGAAAAGTGAAACTTTGTTAAATTTCCTTATATTATTTTTTATATTAATAAAACTAATCCAAGTATCAAATCCTACCCTGAAACATTTCCCTATAAACTCTCCTATGCTCACAAAATAATCTTTTATCCTTACTTTTTGTCCTTTGCAATCAAAATCAATTTGTCAGCAGAGCTACAGGACTTTGTGGAGACTCTGGCTATGCATTTGCTGCCAGGTTCATTTCATTTGTTACTGAAATTTGTTCCCACGGTCTGCACAGCAGATGTCCCTGGTTCTTCGCTGGTTTTCATTAAGATGCCATCCTCAGCAATCCCTTAGCTGCTGGTCCTCAGTTCTCAATTCTAAAAGCCACCAGTGGCAGACCCAGTCCTCCTCACAGTCTAATACTCCCAACTTCCACTTTAGTCCTGCGTCTTCT
Organism: Dolichotis patagonum; assembly: GCA_004027295.1. Classification (NCBI taxonomy): domain Eukaryota; kingdom Metazoa; phylum Chordata; class Mammalia; order Rodentia; family Caviidae; genus Dolichotis; species Dolichotis patagonum. Next base: position 18,329 of record PVJX010012773.1, on the reverse strand, counting down.
GATTTTCTCTTATGAAATATTTATTTGATTCCTTTGCCTTGTGTTCTACCATGTAAAGTCTTGTTTCATAGATCTCACCTAGTCAACCCAGGTAATCTTTCCAGCTGAGTTGACTAACAAGCACAGCTTCCTTTATAAAATCACACTACATCAGGATCTGAATTAATCTTTTTCTGATTTAGACATGTGTGTGTGCATGTGTATGTGCATGTGCGTGTGCATGTGTGTGTGTTTGTGTACACTTCTGGGAAATGAAATGGGCCCACAAGTGCTTACCATGTACTCTACAACTTAGCTACAACTCAAGTCCTAAAATTCAGTAGTGAGTAGCCAGGAGACAGGAACCTTGGATCCTTGGAAATATAGATTTAGAATTCTAAAACAATCCTCTCAAAAAACTACTTTGCATCTTCTACAGATTACAGTGTGTGAGAAAACCTGCTCCAATCTGAAAGCTGTTATTCTTGAACGTGCAACACAGGTTATCATCTTTCCCCGATCCAGGACTCATGTTACTCAAATATCCTTTTAGCTAACCATTTTCTTTTTATTTGATTATGCTTATCACTCTACAACACATCAATATATCTTGTGGAAAATAACAACTAGTTTATTTCCATATTTATATTCTGTACCAGGTCTTTGCTCACATTTACAGCAATGCTTCTTAAACAAGTTAATTATATTCATTTTCTTTCTTTGCTTATTTAGTAGCTTCTTTTCAATACACTCAGACACACCATCTACTCCATTATTCACTTTAAATCACTTAGATCAGTTGGTACCAGGTGGCTTTCTTATTGCTGAAACACAAGATTCCATTACCCAGAACTTAAATGAGAAAATACTTAATTTATGTCATGATTTTCATCCATGATCAGTGACTTTTAAAAAGAGCCATCATGGTGGAGGAGCACAGCAGAGCAAAGCTGCTCAGTTCATGGGGTCCAGGAGGCAGACAGGAGAAAGGACTATATACCTGGCAATGTCGCAAAGCCATGGGTCCGTGACCCACCCTGACATGCCTGGAAGTGTACTGCACTGATTCTTTGGGGTTATCCAAAGCCACTCGTGGTGGAACTCCACTCTAACTGCCACTCTTTAGCAATATTTACAGAAAAATTTGCTCATTGATCCTTATTGAAAAGCTACATAATTAATGTTCATCACTCCCCCATATTTCCTTCCTTCCATACTATCCAATCCATCTCAAGATCACCTGATGAAGTTTTCTACTCTTTCTCACATTTTATTAAAGATTAAATTTCTTGGAATAATTTTGATATAGACAGATAGATAGGTAGATAGATAGATAGATTATGTTTATCATAGGGAGTTTGTACCTATACGTGATATGATTTGATTCTTCTTTTTTCTCCACACCCTCCTGCTTGAGTACTTCTTCATTGTATTTACAAGCACATTTCATCCCTAATGGTTCAGGTGCTGGAAAGAACACGCAAACCCAGGGAACACACAGGATCTATATTTACTAGGTGCCCATGGAACAGTATTAGCCAAGTGATCTGGCTCTAGCACAGCTTGGTTATGATGATCTTGGAGACAAAGCCAATACCCTGAGAACCACCAAGTTAAGCCTTTTAATAATGTTTTGGTTGTAATAGTAAAAATGATGCTTTATTCTGCACATGCCCAGGTACAAATACAAAGCCACATGGAAAATGAAAGTTTAGAAAACATAGCAATTTCAAAGAATACTAATAAAGATCCAGGACTTGATTGCAAAGAAATGGAAATTTAAGAATTGTTTCAAACAATTCAAAAATATCATGATAAAAGTTCAATCAGATAGAAGAAAATAGATGACCGGATGAAATTAGTAAAACACAAGCACAAAATTCAAAGGATAAGAAAAATTAAAAAAAATATAAAACATAACAAATAAAAATTAAAAAGCATTGAAATGAATAGAAGAAAACAAAAATAAAATAAAAAAGAATTAATGCTCCTAGAACTAAAGAATACAAGGTCAATTTGAAAAATTCAGTAGAGTTTCATCTACAGAGTGGCCATGTTCAATGCAATAATGAGCTCAAATACAAAATCATTTGAAATTGGACAATTAAGGAGAAAATAGATTTTTTTAAGTGGAGGAAGCATAAGGGATGTGTCATGTACCATCAAGCACTAAATACATAAATTGTAGGATTTTTCAAATAGAGAAAAGAAAAAGAAAAATAAAGTATAGAGTTTGTTTTTAATCATGGAAAGACAACAGCCACCCAAATTCATGGAACTCAAAAGTCCTTGAAAAAAGATCAAGTCAATAAAGAATACTCTAGGGTAAATCATCAACAAATAGCAAAACTGAGTCATAATCTTAAAAAGAAGAAAACTCACACATAAAAAGCATAGTTGTATATCAGGTAACGTGTTTGATTCCAATAAGTCTGGCAACAAATATCTAAACAGAAATCTTGTAGGGTAAGACAGAATAGGATGATGTTTTCAGCATGCTTAAAGATAAATTTCTCATCCATGAATACTACAATTTACAAGACTCCTTCACAAAGAAAGAAGAGATACAGACATTTAAAAAATTAAAGGAATTTACCACTAAAAGATATGCATTAGTTCTTTTGGGTAAAATGAAAGACTACTATGTAACAATATAAAAACATGGAAGTCTTAAGAACCTAGGTAAATGTAAATACATAGGATACTTTAGTTCTGTCATGTTTGTGTATTAGTCAGCTTTCCCATTATTGGGATGTAGTACCTGAAGCCGACAATGTAAAAGAGAAGAGGTTTAATTTCGCTCTTGGTTTCAGAAGATTCAGTCCATATTTGGCTGGTTCCATGGAAGAAATGAAACGGTAAAAGAGAAAGTTTTAGCAAAGCTGCCAGTTCATGACATTCCACCACAAACCAGGGGGCAGTGTCACCGGGAAAGAGGCAAGAACTAGGCATAGATTCCAAGGCTGTGTCTTTATTACTCAACAGACACATGGAAGTGTGTGCTACAAGTCCCCTGGGTGGCTTCTATGGCCACTCAAGTTGCAACTCTGAAGCTTAATTGCCACACTCTATACCTTCTCAAATTAACACCCAAATACATCTCTTTAAACAATACTTGTTCCCCAAATGAACAAAAAATCATAATTCCGCCTTACGCAGTACGCTGATCTTGCCTACAACCAAAAATCTCACAATCCCTTTCCCAGTGTCTCAATAGTTCTAGCATTTAACAAGGTCAAAGTCTATTCTGAGACCCAGAGAAAATTCTTACCAGTAAATAATTTTTTAATAGTTATGTAATCCCAAAGTATAATGGTCGAGCGAATAATCCCAGTATTAAAGGGAGGATGAGAATAAAAACGAAACAAATCAAAGTAAAACCAAATCTCAGCAGGCAAAAAATTAAATTCTGTAGATCTATGTCTGGTATTTTGGGAATCTGGTAGTAAAATATGAGTTCCAGATGGCGTGGGCAATCCTGCCATTATGGGCTTGCTGACTCTAGCCTATGTGGTCCCTCTTTTGTCTGGCTCTACTCATGGGTTGTAGCCTTCCTTAGATATGTTTCACATTCCTTGGATCTCCAACCTCCGGGGATTCCCTTTGAATGTTTGGTTTCATTTATAGAGTTTTATGAATTGTCCTTTCAGAGATTCTTTGTGTGAGTTTTCAGGCTTTTGAAATTTGGATGGGAACATCCCTGATCCCACACATCTTCCATCCGCATGCCAAGAAGAACCAGCATCATGTGCACAATGCCAGTCAGCTGTTATTGCGAAGAACAGCTAAGCCTCTTTAAATTATGGCTGAGGCAGTTTTCGATGCCTTCATTGCTGAGTAGAGTAAAATGAATCTCAGAAATTGACTCACCAGGTGACTCTTCTTTAGCAGTGGGCCTATAGACTCTCCTTTCAAATGAAATATTTAGTTTTGCACACTTGAGTCTGAAGCTGGTGGGGTTCTGCTGATTTACTGAGCTGTCCTTAAGGTATCTTTCTATTAGTTCTTTTATTTAATACTTGATTTCTTTGTAATTACACTAATCTTTTGAGCAATCACACTTATCTTTTTGACTACTTTACTTATGCCAAAATTTGAGTTTTTTAAGTTATTCTATTCCTCCTTTTTTCCATCTATTTTTACTCTCAATCTGGCTAAAAGCAGTCAGAAGTAGCCATACCACAGCTGGACTGTTGGGCTATATTGAAAATTCTTCTAGATTAATTAGTATATCACTCTTTATCTATGCCTATGCTATCTCAAGTCATAGGCAAAATTTGGATAATTTTCCTGCCAGAGTATGAGATATGTAGCTTTTAATAAAACTGCTAATAAGTCTTTGTTTGCAACTGAAACTTCCTGAGTTTTCTTTTCTATGTGCATTCCTGTGACATTCTACTCTTCTGACACCTGCATAGAATCAGTCCCTCATGCTCTGTTTCCAGCAGTTTAAGGTTTCTTTAGCCTGCATCACCAAACTTTCCCAAACTCCTCCCCAACCTGAAAAGCAAACATAAGAATCCACACAATGAAAAAATATAGAGAGAATAGGAGAAAATGCTTGCAAATTATATATATATATACGATAGAAAGTTTATGTCCAGAATACAAAAGTAGCTCACACTGACCAACAGCAACAAAGAAAACAAAAAGAACTAAAAATGAAAATAAATGAAGGATGAAATCATGTCTTTTGCAGGAAAATGTATGAAAATCATCTCTTTCCAAAACTACCAACTTGGTAAGTGAAAGAAGCTACACTGAAAGTAAAATATCACATGTTCTCTTTCACATGTTAAACATAGAGAGATAAAAGACAGCATGAAAGTAAACAAAAGACTATTGCAGAAGAGAGGCATGATGGTAATTCAAAGAGGCACAAAGGACAGTAATAAGAGGTAGATAAGATCAAAGTATGTTACAGGCATGTAGGTAAGTGCCACAATGAAAGCAATTACTCTGTAAATTAATATGCACTGCTAAGAAAATAAAATACAAAAATGAGCAAATTACTACTTTTTCAAAAAATAAAAGAAATATTGCTGAAAAGAGACTCAATATCACAAATGCTTCAGGAGTTGTAAAAAAAGAATAATGAAATATCAGCCTTCCCAGTTTAAAGATGACTGTTATCAAAAAGACAAAGAGTAACAGCTTTGGCAAGAGTGTGGAGAAAAGGAATGCTTTCACTTTGTTGAAGGGATGTACATTGGTATACCTATTATGGAAAACATCACAGAATTTCTCTCATAAAATTAACAATGAAACTATCATGTTATTCAGCAACCCCACTTCTTACCATATATATGTGAGAAAAAAAATTAGATTTTCAAAGCAGTAACTTCACCCAGAAGTTCAGTACAGCGTTATTCATAATAACCAAGGTCAAGAAACTACTACAGTGCCTATGTATGTGTAAATCGATAAATAATTCATGGTATATATTATATATATGTCATCATTCCACCAATACAAGAGATTTTATTATTTGTGACAACCTAAAGGACATTGTGTTTTGTGCTTTGTTTCTGCACATAAAAGATTGCTGGAATAACAGAAATTTTAAACAAATATTTGCTGAGAAACTGAGTAAACCACTGACCCTATAGTTGACTTGAGTTCTCTCTCCTAACACTAACTTACCAATTCTCAATTTTTATACTCTGGAATACTTTGAGGATATTCTAAAGAATACTGGATTATGTACATTATTCCACTTTGTTAAGAATGTCTAGATATGCTCTGGACTCTCCCCTAAAGAATAAACTGCAAGAAAGACTCATGCAGGTGTTGGCATTACGAGCTTGAATGAATCTACTCAGTAACCCGTGTTCTGTCTCTATTTGTGGCCCTGCATCTGAACTGATTATCATCGTGGATACAGCTAGGTTGTCCAATGACCTGTTTTTTCATGAAGGATATCTATCTTTCTATTCCACTAATAAACTGATGTTTCATGAATCTTGAGTCTTTCATATCATTAGCTAAGTGTTTATTCTATTGACTTTTTCAATGATTTCAGTGCTATTTTCACATTAAATATATTTAATTCCAACTACATTAAGCCCAGGTTAACACCGAAAAGGTTAAAAAAAAAAGCAAAAGAAAATAAACTACCAGAAATTAGTCATCTTGAAATAAGTCTAATTGTTATGGAAAAACATTATTATTATTTAAACTTAGTAGCAAGATGCTACTGTCTTTTTTAGGGCAATGCTAATATTCCCAGTAAGAGTATTTATTACTGCTTTAAATTTGTTCCCTTGTGCATGCATTAAGACCAACATTTCTTATGTGTTTTGCAATACCTAAGGAATATATTTCCATAGTGAACAATTATTCTTCTCCTGAGATTATTTTCCTTAGTTACAATTCTTTACAAATTACTCAATAATTTAGTGAAGACATTTTATTCAGGTTATTGTAGAATATTAAGTGCTTTCCACATCCTTGACCCATATTCTAATTTTAAGTAAGAGGCTTGCTTAGCTCCTTTAAAACTTGAATTTGGTGACTTATTTTGACTCACACTTACTTATCTCTGGTTGCCAGAACTGCAAATGCTAGCATTAACTCAAGATGGACATTTGTCTAAATTGTTCTTTTAATCTCTGACTTATAGGAACTTTTCACTCACTCTATTCCTTTATTAACAACCCTGCCCTCATTATCTTGATAGGTTTTTCTGAGATTCTATTGGGAATAACAGCTGCCAAGTAAATTCATTTCCATTTACACAATTAGAGAAAATTCACACACACATATTTAAAGGTTGCTGTTATTAAATATTAATCTCATCTGGTTAAGTCCTTAACTACTCAATATTGCATTAACAAATACTACAGGCTGAGGGTTTAGCTTAGCATTAGGATACTCAGCAACCAACTCAAAGCTCTGGGTTCAATTTTCAGCCTGAATGGATGATGCTGACTATGAAAAACATTTAAAAATGTGTAGCATAATTTAAGCTGGTTTAAAATCACAAAGCAGCTGTGCATGAGTGCATATTTCTTAGACTCTCAATTTAAAAAGAAACTCAGTAGTGTTGGTTAAGTTTCTCACAAATGAATTATGGGTGGGTCTCCCTCTGCAGGCAGTGTCCTTTGAGTACAGGTGGCCCTCTTCACCTTCAAAACTGATCTCTAGCTCCTGGAAGCCATCACACTAACCACTATGACAGGCAGAGATATGCCTGGTCTCCAGATTTTGGTGGTTTGGACTTGGGATCTGGTTGATTTCTTGACCAAAAATTTCTGTCTTTCTATTAAACAAATTGATTTCTTATATTCCACACATAAATTTGTTGTCTTAATCCTTTAGATTTTCATAATTGTAGTTAATTTATTCATTTGTTCCTTTGATGTTCTCAAAACCATCTCAGTCTACTTAGTGACCACTGCTTTACTTGTAGACTAGCATGGACCTCAATGAAGCCATTACTCTGGACAGTATATAGTTGGATGAGACTGAAATAAAAGTGCCTATTTCATATATTTCTAATTTTATCAATGAGGACATAATTTCTTTCATCACTTATAGACATTATATTAACTTTTTTATGTCATAGAGAAAATATCTGCACTTTTTCAATAACATTACTTTGAGATAGAAAATATAAATTAAACTCTATTTATTTATCTCAATAGCCTTTTCTTACTTTAGATTTTACCAGTTGTCTTAGTTTTTTTACTCTCATTGCTGAGACAAAATACCCAACACTCAAAATTAAGGAAGGAAAAGTTTTTAGCCTACAGTTTGTAGAGGTTTCAGTCCATAATCAGCTGGCTCCAGAGCAGGGTGGCATGGCACAGGGCAACACTTCAAGGTAGCAGCCAGCAAAAGCAGCGAGAGCAAAACAGGGGCAGAACAACCGTCTTTTCCTTCCTTATATTGTACACAGGACACCTCCCACTCCAGAGCTATGGTAGCACTCATAAAATGTCCCCGCCCACCTCTTGCACAAGATAAGGATATTTACAACGTAAGAACCCTGGCTCCCTCTGAGTCTCTTAGTTAAACATCTAAACCTCTCAAGTTGATGCAATATGTCAACTGTAACACCAATATTTCATACTGAACAATATATTTTATTTTAGAATTATATTTCTTATTAATCTTTACTTTTAAGACTCAAAGGTATGTGACTCTTCTTTAAAAGATGCATTCTTAATGTATATTTCAATTATTTAAGAATTAATTAAACTCAGAATTTCAATAATGGTAAAGCCATTACCCATTCATTTAAATGAATTCATGTGCTTTCTGTTTTTGTCATTGTTTCAGTTGATTCAATTTTAAGGATTTTCAAAACTATATAAGAAGGGGCTATCCCCAGGCATTATATTTATTCATTTGATATAATTTCTTTTGTCAGTTGAAAATTAAACTTGCATGTCTTGCTGCTCTATGAGAAGGGAACCTAGTCACAAGGGTCAAAAACAAAGATTAAAATTATTTCAGCACCTATACAACAACTGATATTTCATGAGAATCAGAGGCCTTCAGGATTGCATGTCAAGGATTGTATGACAGCAGGCGTTGAATTCAAGGCCTGTGTGGTGCCATTCTGGGTTCCTAAACAATATGTCTTATCTAACACAGACAAGCACATTACAAGAAATAGATAGTAGAGCATAGTATCTAGGTTAGGAACAATAAGAAAGCCAAGGCCTAGAAAAATTAGACATGATGCAAGAAAGGGACAGATTGCCAACTGGAAATCCAGTTTTCTTATGCTTAGCACAGTCATAGGCTTTGAAGATTTAACAGCAATTAGTTTTTAATTAAAAGAGTTTGCCTTAAGAAATGAAGATGAAGCAAATAAGTAAATGAGATTACATATAACCGTAATTACAACTTCTCAAATCATAAACAAAAGTATAATTGGGCTGTTTTGCACATTCTTGTGAAAGGAATAGGACTAAGGAATGGCTTCAGGGTGGAAGGGGGCAGGGCGATTGTACACTGAAGAAAACCTGAAAGCCCTAGGGCAGCCTGCGATGTTCATTCTGGGAGACTCACCTTCAACATCAAACCCACTTCTCAACCCCGGACACCGTGAGCTACTACTAGGGCAACTACTACGATGGCCTTGACTATGGCCATGGTAGCTTTGGTGGCCCTGGCTATGGTCTGGGTGGTTTCAGTGGCCTGGATTATGGCTATGGCTCCAGCTATGGCCTTGGAGGCTATGGTGGTTATGGCTACTTTCGTCCCCTTTCCTATGGAAGACACTGGGCATTGGGGTTTTACTGAAAACTCAGGCCATTGCAAAAAAGTGCATAGATATTACAGTACATCATCATGTTGTCTGGTTTCCTCACTGTTATCCATGGCATATTTAAGACCCTCCTGTGGGCTACTGAAGGAGCCTTCACAATGGGAGTTTGCTTTCCTGATGCAGAATCTCAATATCTGATTGGGCTTTCATCAATGTTATGGTGTGATTGTTATGAACAGTTCTTGTTTATAACTGGCTATGTCCAGGTCCATTCCTTAATAAATTTAAGTTATGGGAAACTAAAACTTTGCTCTCTATATTTTACTGGAAAAAAATTGACCTTTACTTCCACACTTAGAGTTTTGGGGGAACATTCCAGGGTAGATGCTTTTCTGTCTTCCACCATCCTTAGCAATGGTTTTGAGGAGTATCTTAGGCTACTGAGGAGGACAGAGGCCTGCAAAAGACACATCTGTTTCCATGTGGACCTATGTCTCTGATTTGAAACTTCATCAGTCATGCTGCATATTATTTTTTCTTCTGCAATACCCATATGCCACTGACTTCCTTAAGCATTCAGTGATATTTCTGAAAATATTTTATAACATATTTTTTCCTTGATCTTTAAAATCTGACTTCCTTCCTTCTTATCCATTTAATGGATTTGAGATTTATATGTTTCAAAACTAGAATGTTTACTTTTAAATATACACTACCATGGAAAGTATGCACTTTTTGCCCTTGTTTCCTTAGATGTGAATGTCACAAAAATTTTAGGAAGGCATAATTAAGTTATGGTAGCTTTCAGCTGTCACAGGTTTCCATTTTCGTGTGACAGTGGAACTACTACGAACACTTCAAATTCCAAATAAACATGACATTTCCTTTCACATACAACACTTTTTGTTGTTGTGTTGGAGACAGCTCATGTGTGTTTACAAGAGCCAAATTTGTACATTCTTTTTAATTTCTGTGTTTGAGTGGCTTCACATTAGTAGATTGGCAGAGGCTGTAATAAGAGTGTTTACATAACAAAAAGCAGCAAATGCTACAAATTAGACGTTTGTTTTAATTGGTTTTAACCCCCTACACACACACATAAACACAATGACGACATACATTTTAAGTTAGGGAAAAGACTGAGTTACTATTATTTCTTCAATATGAAAGAAAGGGTAAATACAGATGAAACAAGTGAAGCAATTGTATAGAAATAATATTTTATCTGTAACTAGTTGATACAGTTGGATAAAATCATAATAGATAAAAATTCAAGTAGATAAAAGAATGTAGTAATGATACAAAATATAAAGATCAGAGCCTTTCGGTGAATTTTATGATCTATATGATATTTTTGTTCATGTTATTTGGATTTTGAAGGAAATTGTAGTAAGAACAAGAAATCTGTTTATTAAAATAACAGCTGCTAAGTATTAAAATGTTTTATAGAATTTGCAATCAGTTTTAATGAGGGTACATTTTATCCTCTCCAGTGAGGCATAGTGGTCAGAATAAAATTAATCTGTCTTTTGCCTTTTTCTAAATATATATATATATATCTTTAATATGCTGTTATATACACTGTTTTCTGACATTCATTTTACTACAAGCCTAACCCTAATCTTTTCAAACTCTTAAAAAATATTTCTAGTCACTAAAATTATCTTGCTGTAAAAATTTCCCAAATAGTCCATCCTGATTACCAAAAATTAGTTCTAAGATATTCTGTCCAACATTTCTTTTACAATAAAAATAGGACATAATTGAGTATCAATGTCTCAACTCAAATTTCATTCAGTGCCACGCTGATGTGTCTCCAGTGTGCTGCAATTTTCAGTTACTTTCTATAGATCTGTGCTTCATGAAGGAAACTCTGCTTATGCATACGCCTTGCTGGTTTTCTGCTCTTCACAGCTGTTCACATGACAGTGTCTTCTCTTTTTTTTTTTTCTTAACCTTTGTCCTATGAGAATCTATCCAGTCTTACTTTATTTGATATTATTTTCAAAGCACCTCAAGCCACTCTAAGCTTCCACTGTTTTAGAAACAAATGTTACCATACTCTAATTTTATTACTGTTCAACTGCTTTATTTTCTATTTCACTCCTTTGTGCATTTGCCTCAAAGAAACACACACACATCACAGACACACACAAAACTATGACCAAATGTAAGCAGTTAGTTTCTAAGCAAATGATCATGTTGTAATATATTTCCAAATCACTAACCCTTTGAACAAATGCATGTGTCACATTACATTCAGTAAAATTTAACAGTCATCTATATCATTATCCTGTCCTACTGAAACAAAGTTTAAAGTAATCTATAAGGCATACTTGTTATTTTCTCTGTGATATTTTAAAACCAACTCTCCGTTCTTCTGTCTGTCAACTATCTATCTATCATCTATCTATCTACATATCTACCTATCTAATCTATCCAACTACCATCTATGATCTATCTGCCTAATCTATCCCTATCTTCTGTGCTTTATAAGGCATTGTGCTGAGGTTCAATCACCTGAGAACAGCTGAAACCTTAAAACTGTGCTCAGTTGTGTTCAAAATCACACTGTTGTGTGGAGATGCCCTCTCAGATTCTGCTTCCAGCAATCAGTGACTCTCCAGGAGCACGGCCTGATGCTGGTGTTTTCAAGGTCGCTAATCTTAGGGTAGCTACCAGCCTGTGACTGACAACGCCTCCACTGAAGACACCCTTTGCTTCAAATCTTCTGGCAGAGACAGACTTTGTAGAAACCATGTTAAGGTCCCAAGGATCCCTTGCCTTTATTTTCTTTTCCATTCACGGTTGTTAACGCTCAGTATCACCTCCATCTGTCTTGACACTGGAACAGGGCAAATTAAAAGAGACCTGACCACTAACTTTCAGTATAAAACGAGAAAGAACTATGGAGTGCTGGTTCGGGGGGGGAGGGGCGTCCCCTCTTTTTCTATCTGCAGTTATGCATCTGTAGTTGCTGTGACCCATGGTCCATTGTGATCAAAAGATATTAATTTTCATCTTGACTCTTGAAAAAGAGAGCTGGAGAGGGGAGAGAACTTTTATTAAATTTAATTTTTACAATCATTCTATTTTATTAGTTGGTAATTTATCTGTGTCTAATTTTCAAATTAAAATTTAACATAAGCATTTATGTGTAGAATAGAACAGATATAAAAGGGTTCAGTACTATTTGTAGTTTCAGGTATTGGCCAATTATATTGGAGTCACTTTTGGATAAAGGGGAGCTACAAAAACATGGTTATAAACTAGAATGGGTGAAGTGATGTAACAAGAGAAATTTTTTTCTAAGAAACAGCCTATAGTGAAGGTGTTAACTGTCAGTGTCAAGAAACATTTGTGTGACCCATTTGAGAATGAGGGATGTTCTTTGTGCGAGGATAGTAGAATGAAAATTGAACTGTCTTGTATCATGTGGGGCCTTTCTCTTATGGAATTTGGTATTTAAAAAGCATAAAGGTAGATACAAGTTCATGCCACTAAATTGCTAATAAGGAGGTTGATAGAATATTGTCCAGATTTTTCTAAGTAACTGAATTCCATCTCATCCATTTGATGATAAACATCATTTTTCATAATTTAGTAAATAAATAAAACATAGAATTTTTTATGTGGTAAATGATAAACATTAAGTCATAGTAAAGAAATCATCATTAGACAATGTTTTAAGAATCTCAAAAAAAAGCAAAAAGAAATCTACCATCCAAAAGAGTTTATACTATTCAACTTTAAGGTAGAAATAAATCAAAGAAAATCAGTTTTGAAAGTGTAAATATAATTAAAATGCATTCTGAGTTTTGATAAACTACATTCAGAGAAAAAAACGTTTCACGTATCTTTGGAATTACAATTAATAAACAAGGTATGGTTTAATAGTATTGTTTATTAGTCAACGATAGATATTTAAAGAGAATGACACGCCTTTGTTGTGGTTTGCCACCCTCATCGGGTGAAACTATAAAACTCTGGGTGAACACTCTGACATTCATTCTCAGAGACTCACCTCTCATCAAACCCGCTCCTCAACTCCCGACACCATGAGCTACTATGCTGGCCTGGGCTATGGCCTTGGTGGCTTTGGTGGCTTGGAATATGGCTATGGCTCCATCTATGGCCTTGGAGGCTATGGTGGTTACGGATACTCCGGTGCCTCTTTCTGGGGCGGATACTGGCCATCTAGATATTACTAAAAAATGATCATTTTTTAAAGATGCCTGATGCTGTGCTAGTTTTCTTCATCTAGCGCATTTATTCTGGAGAAGAAATCACCATGCAGTGCCACTCTTTGGGACACTGGGGATCCATGTCTTCTCTGCAGGATTCAGTTACTCAACTTGCATGTTGCCTTTTCTTCTCGATTGTGAAGTGTTGGCTTTTTAGTTTCTCTAATTTTACGTGCCTCTAGTTATTTCCTAATAAACTTTGTTTTTGAATATATAATGTGTTTATTTTTATCTAGGTAAGTCCAACAGATTTTTATGATAACAAATCTTTAGAAATAGTTACATTAGAATTATTTCCCTGAAGGAGTTGTTTATTTATAATTCTATGTCTCAGAAATTGTCTTCATTAGTGTTATAAGCAAGCAAATGGGTCTAAGTCTTTGTTTTCATATATTAATGCTCTTTTTTGACATGCCACTCCACAGAGCAAAATAATTCCCGACATCTTAACTCTTACAGGAATAATGTTCTTCATAGTATTTAAGATTTTAAGGAGCAGAGCAACTCTTCTGCTCTCAGTATTGCTGTGAGTTACTGTCTTCAGTGATACATAAAGAAGACGTCTTTCTCAATGTTTTGCTTACTGACATGTATTTCGAGCTTACTGAATGGAGCAGGTGTTCCAGAACTTTCTTTCATTTTTCTGACTGACTGAAAGACAGGTATCTCCTGAAAAGTCAAAGATGCAGACAGTTGTTACAGCTCCCCCACGCCAACTGTGACCCTGTGAAAGTAGGGTCTGTAGGGATTGAACAGCATTCTCTTAAAACCTGGGTGTTTGTTACAACCGAAGAATGTGACATTTGGAATAATCAATTTTACATATCCAATTAGTAACAATAAGAACACATTGGAGAAAAGTGAGCCCTTAGTCAAACATGATTAGTGTATAGTAGCTCCTCCTCATCTGTGCAGGATGTATTCCAAGATTCTCAATCACTGCCTGAACTGTAGATAGTAATGAACTCTACGTAAGCTGTGTTTTTCATATATATACCTGTGGTAAAATTTATATCATTGGACACACTGAACAACCAGCAACAAAGACAAAATAGAGCAATTGTAAAATATATTTGCATAAAATTTAAGTGGTTGTGGTCTCTTTCTCTCTCTCTCTGAAAATATTCTGTTGCTTTGAACTGCAGTTTAAGACCTCAGTTGACTGTGGATAACTGCTGAAGATTAGGAGGAACTACTGTCGTCAGAAGAGGGAAACAAGAGACAGATGGATCCATAAGGAGAGAAAATCCATAGCAACCTATGGGAGAACCTCATATGACAGCAGAGGCAGAAATTAGAGTGATGAATCCATGAGCCTTGGAAATTTAACTTCTGCTCATGTCAGATGCTAAAAGAGATGGATAGGCTCTCCCAAATTGCCTTCCCAAAGATTGCAGTCCTTCTAAAATGTTGGTTTCATTCAGATTTCTATCCTCCAGGACTGTATTTTAAGACAAGTTCCTGTGATTTTAACCCACCCATTTTGTGGTACTTTAGCAGACTCCAGACACTAAGACTGAGACTAAGAATTCTCTGTCTTGTTCAGCAGTCCTGAGTGTTTTGGCATTGTAGCATAGGTAGTTAATTTTGAGACAGAATACTCTTAACTTTTTCTTCATTTAAAAGGTTAGAAGCTTACTATGAAGGAATGTTCTATGTCTTATTTTAATTCTGTCATTTGTTATGGTTTTATAATTTTCCTGGGTATCTGTTGGAGAAAAAGAGGAACTCTTGGATAGAACCAGTCTTAGTTATTAAGTCCTGCCTAAAAATGACCCTTTTTGTCTCCATAGTATTCATGAAACTTGTGTGTTGTTATTATCTCAATTGTGCATTGTCAGAAATAACTTCTAGTCACTAAGACAAAAAAAGGTTGTCATGGCAGATTTCTTGATGATGCAATCAATAGAAGTAGGACAGCATAAGAGAAGATACACAGATTCAGACTCAGCCTCTTAATCAAGTCTATGCCAGTACTTATTCAGCGCTAAATAAATCCAGCAAAGAAGTTTGAGTAAAGGAGCTGATATTTTCTTCCATAAAGAAATTTTAAAAGTTTTTTTTATGGGTCTCTATCACATGAAGAACCTTTTTTTTTCAGTCTAGGGTTTTATCTCAATGTAGAGCACTTGCCTAGCATGAAGGCAGACCTCTCTCAATCTTTAGCACTAGGAGAGAAGGGTCTTTAAATGAAATTATGTGAAACTGGGCTTTTCTAGACATTAATATATATAAGAGAAATATATGGTTGCATAAAGGAAATATTTTTTCTAATGGTGATATATTTGAAAATAAGTACTATGTATGTGATTGTTGCTCATATTGTGTTTTCTATTTCTATATGATAAAATTTTCCATATGCCAGTTAATAAAATACAATCACAAGTAATTGACCAAATGTATAGAGTAAAAATAAGATAAGGAAAGAAAATTAAATAATGGAGAAATTCATGATAGACAGCAAATTTGATTAGCAGAATGAAAATAGATTGTGGCAGACATGTGTAATGTGTAGTAACCAGAAGCAGGCTTTTAAATTTTTGGTTATGTTATTTTTTATTACATACATTTCCCTATAAAGAGAGAGTAGCAGAACAACAAGCTATACATTAAAGAATAGTTGATACCCACGTATACGACTGCTTCAGCAGTGATGGCACAAAGTGACATAATAGAAAACCATAATCTGCCTCTGAATTTGTTACTTTGAATATAAACTGATGTTCAGAGTATACCTGTCAAGAAATTTTAAAATATCAAATAAGTTGTGAAGAAAACAAATCCTAAAAGACTCCAGAGATTTCACACTCAGTTATTTTGGAAAAAGTCAATGTTTTTGATAAGAAAAAAAGAAGGTAGAAGGCAAGTTTAGTTCTAGACAAGTTGCTTTTACACCGTTGTGATACACGCAGACTATGCCAGTCCAATGCATCTGCTACTTCTGCAGGCAATAAAGAAATATAAAGTCTGCAGTCAACTTTTTAAGCAATAAAGTCTAATTAAAAGTTGACTCAATTTTCATTATATGGATGTAAACCCAAAACACCTATAATAAAATATTTCCCTCTACATTCCTAACTAAAAATGGAAGCATACAACCTGCAAAATATTATTTCTTAAATCTCTAACCAATTGCTGTGCTTCATATACATATTTAAGAAGTTACATGGAAGTATAATTAGTATATATTCTTTACTTACATTTTAATATAACTGGAATTGTGGAAATTAATTGGGAAAACTCCCAGATATAAAATTTAGCATGAATCCATGGAAACACAGACACGCACACTCATCTGAAAGTAAATTTATGAAAGTTTAGGATTACTGAAGCAACAGAAATAAGAGTGGTAAATCTTGCAATATCCATAATTGCCTGTTTCAAAATTGCTGTATTGTGTTTTATTTGGTATTTCCCCTACTCTTAAGAATATTAAGAGTGAATATGTTGTGTCTATTTTCAGTTTTCTGTAGCAAAATGTGATTTAAACCTTTTGTTGCTCTGTTGCTGAACTTTGAGAATTACTTAAATAATTTGCATGTAACTGATTTTTCAGAAATGCAATGTGCAAATATTTTCTTAGTCTGTCATGTTCAAAATGTTTTTCATAAGATATTTTTATTATACTGAAGTTCAGTACAATACTGAACTGAATAGTGAATCTAACTTTTGATGTTATATAAAAAATTATGGCACACATGGTCACAAAAATTTCTTCCTTTTTTAATAAAATGTAATAATTTTCATATTTTATTTATTGCATATTGGTTTATTTTTAAAATATTTAAAAATGCATTTTAAATGGTAGGGTGCATGGATCAAGATGTAGTTATGATTTTTAGAAAAGGTAATTTTGTATAATATATAATTTACTCTGTATAAATTTTAAGAGTTTTTAAATATAAAAGGTATGTTTGTTTTGATTTCCTTGTATAGTCATGTTCAATTGTATCAGTACATCTTATAGGAATGTCTACCCTTTCTCTATTAAGTTCCAGTAGCACCCTTACTCAAACTATTTAGTTATATTTATTTGGATCTATTACTGGGCAGCTTATGATGTTCAAATAATATATACTTCTATCACTATAATTATATCTTTTTTGTGTGCTTTGAATACTTCTGAATACAGCTTCTAATTCAGTGGCAAAATCAGGTACTTTCATTCTTTCAAATTTCTTCATTTTTTGTCAAAATCATTAAATACTTTAGCATGTTAACTTTCTATATAGATTTTACAATCAGTTTGTCCACACTTACACAAATAATTGTGAGATTTTGAGTAATATTTCATTAAAGATTATATTGAATGTAATTCACATCTAAAGTATTGTTAGGTAATTCAAAATATAGTGTATTTTGAATTCTGTAATTATTTAGTTCCTCTTTGCCAAGAATCTTTTACATATTAGCTGTGCATCATGCAAATATTTTAAGAATTTGTTTCAATATTTGATTTTGGAACCACTGTAAATAACACTTTAAAAATTCAAATTGTAGTTGGATTTATTATAATTATGTCTGACATTTTTCCTATAATTCACTAATATCTTATTAAATCAAGAAGGCTTTCTGTAGTGTTCTTAAATTTTAGCTTTCTTTAACATAGAAAATGATTTCTTTTGGAATAAAGATGATTTTGCTGCTTTTTTTTTAAACTCTAAGTGTTTTTGTTTTTAGTTTCAGGCAGAGGATTTTCATTATGATGATGAATGTAAATAGTGGGAAGATTTTGCCTTGTTTTTGGTATTAGGAAATATTCAATCTTTCAACATTTAATATAAAATAATTTGTAGAACTTTTATGTTTAATGGGATAAGTAAATTTCCTTTATTCCTGTTTTGCCTAGAAACTTTAACAATATTTATAGATGTTACATTTTGTTC